>VXBU01015246.1:2462745-2511896 GCA_013400315.1 Bombycilla garrulus
AAGCTGGGGAGAAGCCGAATAACGGGGTGGCATTCCAGAGATAACAGATCCCAGGGAACTCGGGAGAAGCCGAATAATGGGGTGCCGTTCCGGGGATACCAGACCCCAGGGAGCTCGGGAGAAGCCGCGGCGGCGCGGAGCGCCTCCAGCCCATCCCCATCCCACCCCCTCCTCCCCTGGAGCATCTCCCCGGAGCCGGGAAGGGCTCGGGGCTGAGCTGCCGAGCCCGAGCATGGCCGGGAGAAGCCTGGCAGAGCCGCAGCCTCCCGCGGCCCCCGGAGCTGCCCCGTGTGCCCGCAGCCGCCCGCTGCGCCCGTCCCGCGGGCACGGAGCCGCTCCCGGGCGCTCGCACCTGGAAGGATCCCAGCTCGGATCGCCCCGCTGCTGACAGAGCCCCGCGGAGCCGCCCAGCGCCGCCGAGGGGATTCCGCACGGCAGCCGGAATCCTTTTGGGAAGGGGGCAGTGGAAGGCGGCAGTTTGCCCCCCTCCTTCCCTGCTGGCGAGAAAGGAGTTGCCCAACCTGGTCATGAGACTTTTCCAGACTTCCCAAAGAGGATCCTGAAGTTCTGACACTGCACCACGGAGCGTCTGGGGCGGCACAGCCCCCCACCCGAGAGCAGACACGCAGGCACGGGAGATGGAGAATGAGCTTGGCAAATCTGTGGACAATCAAATGGACAAATACATGTAATAATTTGGAAGTTTTCTTTCTCTCTTTGCTTTTATTCCGCTTCCTTTTTTTTTTTTTTTTTTTTTTCTCCTCCTCATGCGTTTCTTCTCCCTGTCCTGATGTAGCCGCGCTGTTTAACCCTTTCTCGCCCTCCCCTCCCCGATTTAGCGTTACAATAATGGGGAAATCAGAAAGTCAAATGGATATTGTGGAAAAATCGACCAAATCCGGGAAGAAGCCTTGGAGCTTTGTGGCCATCGGGCTGGCTGTCCTGCTGCTCCTCATGACTTGTGCTGCCGTCGCCCTGGTGATCCTCTATGCCAGCAGCAGAGGTAAGAACCTGGGAATAATCCTGCAAACAGCAGGAAAAGTCCTTTTTTTCGCGGAGCTAAATGAAAACAAAAATACGGGGAGACCATGAGGTCACCTCTGTGAGGGACTGGGCTCTCTCTGCCTTGCTCCCAGCTTGTGCACAGAGATTATGTTGGCTTTTAAAATTTGAATTATGCTCCGTAAGACTCGATGTTTTTATTTAATTCCGTGCAGTTTGTTGAATTCAGAGCTGCTTTGACAAAGCTGATGCGCTGTTTTAGAGGGAAGGTGTGTGTCTGTGTGTGAGAACTGACATTTCCTTATTTTATCCAAGCCAAGATTCATTATTGTCAGGGTTTTAAAGCAACAGCTGCTTTAAAACACTTCTAAAAACAATCTCCCTGAAGGGGAAATTGCTTATTATAATGTGAAAGCTTAAAAAGAAAAAAAAAAAAAAAAAGCCACTTGCTGCTGAGGAAAAGGAGACTTTTAAAATATTCCATCAGGCAGTTGGATCTCTAAGTGTGATTTGCTTCAGTGACTTGAATGCAAATATCTTGCCAGAAACCTGACATTGAGCCACGTTACTTTGAAGTGTTTTGCCTAAATATTTTAACTGCAGAGCACACTTGGTGAAACCAAAGTTTTCCCACTGGCACAGCAAGTGCAAAGTCCCGCTTTAAAACCCTGTGAAGCATCAAATGCTGGGGAGCAGCTCTGCCTCGTGTTTGTCACTTCCATCAAAGCCTCTTGGATTGGGAGCTTGGTTAAAACGCTGGAGAAGGAAATTAAAGTAGGAACAGCAAAACTGGAGCAAGGCTTTGCTGTCTCCTCACACTTCCCTGCTGCAGGGAGCTGCGTTTTCAGCACTTGTGTGTGAAACGCTGCACAGTCCTGAGCAATAATTCATGAAAAAAGCCTCGTTATTGTTCACTCCTTTTGCTACCAGCAGCTGAACACTGGGCAAAATCTGAGTGTTTGCTGCTCATCAAGTTCATCAGAAAGTTTATTCTATTAGCTCAGGGGATGGGAGGAAAGAAATTCCCCAGAGTCAGGTCCTGGAGGAGGAGTTTCTATACCAAACATTGGGCTAGGCAGGGTTTTGCTGCCTGCATGCATCAAGGATTTGAGAAATCTGCCCTACATGGTTTGCCGGGTCCAGACAATCCAGAATTCAGGTATTAATGATATTTGCAAAGTGTTGGGCTCATCCAAATCCAGAGGCAGAGTCTGTGCTCACTACATGTGTGTAAGGAAGGCGTACCTGTGAGAGAACAGGTCTAAAACCTGAATATTTCTCCAGGCTCATACCTGCAATTAAACTTCCCCTGGGAGTGCTCTCCAGACTGAGCTCTGTGCTCCTCACACCCCTCCAGGTGTGCTCAGCTCTGCCCTGGAGCCACTTCGTGCCTGTCCCCATCCCAGCTTTGGGTAATTCCAGGTGGGAAATGAGATTCCAGGTGGGGAATGAAACTCCAGGTGGGGAATGAGACTCCAGGTGGGAAATGAGATTCCAGGTGGGAAATGAGCAGCAGGAGCTTCATCCTCACACACGCACTTACTGAGACAGTAAGAGCTCTTCATGCCATTCCTGCAGCAGAAACTTTTTCTTTTTTTTTTTTTTTGGTCTTGAAAAGTTTTGTCCCAATCCTCCCCCCGGGCTCTGTCACACTTCAGCCCATTCCCAATGCTCAGCCAAAAGCCTCAAATCCCAGACTCCCCATGGGAAAAGCACCTCTGGCTCAGAGCTGTGCCACATAAATCCCACAGAACAACAGGAAAAAAGCAATTTTTGCTGAGCACCATTCATGTGATACAACCAACAATGTTATCCTGGGATTCTTCTGTTGCTAATTTCACTGAAATGGTAATTTTGGGATGAGTATGGGACGATGGATTGTTCACTAAGAGCAGATTCGGATTTCTCACTTCACCTTGATACATCCTTGATCAGAATGACACTACCCAGGCTTCTAAAAATAATTTTGTTTAGCTTGTAATTAGGAGTTAAATTGGAAAATTAAAGCACTGCTTGTCCTGCTTTGCATTCACTTTTTTTTTTTAAATTTATAAAGGCATGTTTAGGCTTTGTGGTTCAGGGAGAATATTTTTCTGCTTGTACACATCTTGCAGAAGAGCACTGTGGTGCATGAAATAAGCCTTTGGGTACAGCAATAATTCCTGGAGTTCTCTTAATGCTGACTGGGATTTTTATCTCTATTCCCAGCCAACAAAAACACTCAAGCCCTCACAGCAGTGCAGTTACAGAGTTCTGGACACGATTTGGGGATTTTTGACATCCAAGGAAGTTTTCAGACCCAAGAAACACCCTCATCTAAATAAGCTGAAAGCAAACACAGGAAGAATAAAGTAACATTTGGGTGATTCTAGCAAGGGAAGCAGGGCTGGGTTTGGGTGTGATGCTCTCAATCCTTCCCTCACACCCACACCCCCATCTCAGCAGCTTTTTCACAGTTCCCTGTCAGGATTTGCTGAACCCCAAAGCCCATCCCTTGCTGGGAAGGCACAGCCTGAGGAACACCTCAAGCCTCTCTGTGCCACATCGAATCACTCAGCAGCTCCTCCAGACAATTCCAGCCTCACCTAATTGCTGCTCCTGTAATTCTGATTATTTCATTGACTTTCTGGCTCCCAAGATGCCTGCTCAGGAGGAAGAGTCACTGGTATTTTTGTGTCTGCTGGCTGTCAGGAAGCCCAAGGTCACATCCCTCAGATCTCAGGCAGGCTCCAAACAAACAGAAACACAAACCAAGCAGCACCTTGTTCTGCGAGTAGATTTTAAAAAAAACCAAACCAAACACGTTTTTCTCCTGCGTTTCCTGTGCTGAATGTGATTGCTGTTCACTTTAATAACAGATTTACATGAGTCTGCTGAGCAGGAGCAGCGTCTAAACTAAAAACTGAGGCAAGGTTGTGGCTGAGCTCTGGCTCCTCTCCTTCCCTGGTGCCCAAATGTCCTTTGACGTCAGGAGCCTTCATTAACGAGCCAGCTATTCAGGGCAGATGCAGAATTTCAAGAAGTGGCAGCTAACACACGAGTCATGATGGCATTTGGGTGGCAAGGCTCTCCTGAGCCGGAGTCAGATGGAGCTACACGAATGCAGAGCAGTAATGGGGAGTGACAGGCCACGCAGGGCTGCAAAACGGGCAAATAAACACACAATTTACTGATTCCCACACAAAATTCTGGCTCAGCCACGATTCTAGGTAAGAAATCCTAGGAAAGGTGGAATGAAACCAAACATTCGTCTGCTGCACTCCCTCTGAAGACACTGACACCTGGCACAGGCAGCCCTCTCTGACGAAGAAAACCTAAATTTGGCAATTCCGCTGTTTGTTGCGAGCAAATTTCTGTTTTAGCAGCAACAAGGGCAGCTCGCAGTGCCAACAGCACTTCTGCAGAGGAGATCTGAGAAAAGGGAAGGTGCTGAGAGGTAAAAGCTCCCACGTGAGGGCCTGGTGACAACTGTGGCTCTAATTGTCACCGTGTGTGCCATCCCCAGCCATCTGTGCTCTCCAAACACGCAGTGGGGAGACACCAAACACAAGCTGTGTCCTCCAGAGCCCTGCAGAAGGCTTGGCTCGGCTTTTGTCCTCTAAAAAAGGAGCTGCAGCAAGGCCCTGGAAAAGCAGCTCAGGTTTGGAAAGCACCACCAGGCCCAAGGCGAGCTGCTGAGGGGCACTGCGGCCCTGCAGCAACCCCGCAGACATTCCTGCCTCCTGCTGCTGGCCAGCAAATGTCACAGGGCTTGGTGGCTCCCTGTGAGGCCAAATTAAGGCAATAAAATCCTCAGCAGCAGCCCCAGGGGGTGTGAAGCATGTCCCTGCTCTGCCATCCCTCAGGTGAGCAGCTCACCTCGCATGCAGCATCTGGAGTGCTTCATTTCCCTCATTTTCTTCCATTTGGAGCAGTCCCACAGCTCAGGTCATTTCGTTTGTCTCCACCAAAGCTTCTCTTCCCTGATCTCTGCTGCTGCTGAGCCAGGATGGAATGGATGTCAAAGCAGGAGCCTCTCTGCCACTGTAACTCAACCTGTCAGCAGTGCTCAGCCAGGGGGGAAAATAAATAAATACCTGGGTTTCCACTGAAAACCTGGGCTGTTGTTCTAGGAAAGTAAGTGAGAAAACAAAAGGCAGAGTTGTTGAGAAGTCAGAAGGTGCATTTTAAGTTCAGTTCTGGTTTTTGGAAGGTGCAGGTGACAAAGCTCCAGTGGGGTGAGCAAAGATCTGAGACTGTAAAGCCAAAGAGGGCAGAGTCGCTCACACCAGAGCCTGTGGCAGGAAAGGTACTGAGGAATAAAAGAACAGAATTGATAGAGAAACAAAGGAGACACTTTTCGAGGTAAACTGAGAGCTCATTCCCAGCCATTTCCCATGATCTGGTTGTGGGGCAGAATTTCAGAGCACTGAGTGTACCCTGGGATTGCAAACCAGCTCTGGCTGCCCTGCTCATCCTGCTCAGTTACAGCATCACAATCACAGCGCCTGGGGAAGGGAGCTCAAGCCTCGTTCAAAGCAGTTGGTTCCAGAAATTGAAGTGAGACACTGTCAGGTTATAGATTTAAAAATGAATAAATTAAAGAAAGGTTTCATTTCAGTCCTGCCTGGTCCCTGGGAAACAAGGAGAGATACACAAGATTCTTGTACAATTATTTCTTCCTCACGTGGCTCTTTGCTATCGCTCCTTTCCTTTTCCTCCAAGGATTTTATTTCCCCCTTGGAGATACCCCAGGCTTTTAGGTTTTTGATTTTGCCAATTGTTTAATTATGAGTTTACCAAAAATTTGGCTTAGCTTCATCCAGCACACAAAAAATCCCAACAAACGCTGAAACAAACACCAAAAACAAAAAGAAAAAAAAAATAAAAAAGTAGATAACTATCTCTGTGAAGCGTCCCATTGTTCCACACATTTTGATTTTGCTCCTCCCCTGTTCAGGTTGCCAGACACCAGGCAAGGCAGGACACAGAGTTTTTCTCATGCAGATGTGCTCCCACCCAGCGCAGCCACACTCAGCTGAGTCCTGAACATTCCCCAGCACAGTGGGGGCTTTTTATGTCGCTTCCACTGATGAACTTCAAAGCCCTCTTTTCTCCCCCACTGTTTTATTTCTCTCTGAATTACTGTAATCTTGTTTGCTCTCATGTAAAGCACTTACTTGCATTGAAAACAATTTTTTTAGCAACTCTTTTCTGCAGACAAGGATCATAAACAAAGCTTCAAAATGACTAAATCTGCTGGAAAGCACCAAGATTTTGTTTTTCAGAGTGGAACCACACAGTTGCCTATTTGATATAAGTGGGAAGTAAACCAAGACATCCAGTTTCTCAAATGGGGTATTAAACCAGCAAAATGAATTTCCTTCTCCTGAGGTTGGGGGGGCTCAGATCCCTTCCACTGCAGCTGGAGGGACACAAGGGAGAGACCTGACCCCTGCCCAGCATCGCAGGAACATTCCCTTGAGCACCCAGCATCAGAAATGATGTGTGCACTGCCTTTCTGGGCGCCTTCTGCACTGGCAGAACTTCACAAACCAGGATTAAGCACTCAGAAATAGCAAATGAACAGCCAAGAGCAGGACTTCAGTGGCCTTTTCCATGCTTAACTCGAGGCAGAAGAAATTTGAAGACAGGTCCACAGTCTCGTTATTGCTACGTTATTTTATCAGCCCTGAAAATTCCAGATGAGGGACAACCCCTGAGATGAGCAGCAAGGACCAACCTTAAAGTCTGTGAACACACAGTCCCCAACACACAAATACCCAGAGAAATAAAAGCAATTTATCTTCCTGAGTTTGATGCTGGTGACTCAAAGCAGTGTGGCAGCACTAACCCAGCTCTGGGCTTTTTGCCCCCTGTTTAAACCTCTGAGTCTCACTGACTTTGAAGATGCTCAGAGCATTTTAATAGAGTGTCTAAAAAAGGATCCCATATTTTCAGAGTAGACTGTGGAGGCAGCTAGCAGGTAGAAAAGATGGTCTTTTTCTCCTTCCAGGAGAGATAAAGCTCACTGTCAAGGCTGTTGTAATGCTGCTGCCAGTAAATTTCCCTCAAAATTCCCCAGATTTCTTCACGGTTGTCATCTGATGTCTTTGACTGGCATCAACACTCACTCGCCTGCTCTCACCAAGCAGAGCTGTCACTGAGATGGGGCTCTGGTGAGTGACTTTGGGAGCAGTTTCCTTCCAAAACAAGTAATTCCATCTGCTTTCTTCTCCTCTCCCTGCAGGCTCCCACTACGGCACCAACTTGGGCAACGTCTGCACCACCCCTGGCTGCGTGACAGCAGGTAAAGGGTTAATGTGAATTGCTGCTGCACAGGGGAGGCTTTATGTGCTCTCAGCGAACCTGAACAAGAGATAATCCAGAGTTTAAGGCTGCAGTAGATGAAAAGGAATGAGATTCCCCCTTGGGTAAGGAATATCATTGATAAGTAGCACAGGAGAGTTGCCAGCGTGGCCAAGAGCTCTGGCTCTGAGCCACAAGGCCGTGGACTGACCAACACAGTCTGTATCTATGAGCATAGTAAAAGTCTCTTTATGTGGGGATCTCCTCAGCCCCAGGAGACCCCACAATGCACAGAACAGTCCAGGTTTGCAGCCCGTGCTGCTGAAGGAGTCTGGAGTCGTTTGTTGGTGTTCTCAAGGCAGTTTATTAATTCCTTATCAAAAGTAGATTTCTCTGCCCTGCCAGGGTTGACACAGAACGCGTCCAGAGACACACTGTNGGACATACACTCAAATTTTCTTCTTTTTACTTATAACTACTACTATTTTTCTATCTAAGCTTTTGTGACTTGAAATTCCTCATACAAAGTTGACAACCTGTTCCATGGATTAGAATCAGAGCCACAGGCATTTTCAGTATCATTCCAGGGTCCCTGACACCTCTGGCAAGGCTGAAAAGCCTCCTGAGCAGGTTTTGGGTCGGCCAAAGGCATCATAGGAACCCACTGGGTTCCAACACCTTTAGACTCAATTTTCTCTCTCATGGGGTATTTACCTTCTCAGTTTTGTTATCTACCCCTCAAGAGAGGTGAGACTCCTGCACAGATGCTCCCAACAGCCTCCTGGAAGCTGTGGTTTCTTGGGCAGTGTCTAAACTGGAGGCCAGGGGAGCTCTGGGCACTCTTCCCAAGGCCTCGTGCTCTGGGACAGCTCTTCTGCCACTCAGATCCATTTCTCGAACAGAAAATAGAATTCTCGAACAGAAAATAGAATTCCTCCAGTCATAATATGTGGGAATGAGTCTTGCCAAGCAGCTCCTTGAGTCTTCAGTAGATTCCTGGGCAGTCTGTAGAACTCAGCTCTCCCATTTTTTGCTGCCCAGCTGCCAGAATCATCCAGAACATGGACCCCACAGCTGACCCGTGCCAGGATTTCTACCAGTACGCCTGCGGGGGCTGGCTGAGCCGGCACGTGATCCCCGAGACCAGCTCCAGATACAGCATCTTCGACATCCTGAGGGACGAGCTGGAGATCATCCTCAAAGGTAGCGAGGGGGCTGCCCCATCCCCAGGCACCTGGATTTATTTCAGAGGTTGCTGACTGCACATCGGACAGAGAAATGAGTTTGCAGAGAAGTGTTGATCGGGATTTTTTTTTTTCCTCTCTGGTGCTTTAATCTCTACATCTCTTACTACACCCATTTTGTGAACATCCTGTTCCCACTAAAAATCAGCCAGAGGTGATTGGGTGCTAAGTCCAAAAGGAGCAGGACAAGCTGTCTGCAGGTCCTTCCTCCTGGCACTTTTTTTCATTATTAGCATGAAGAGCTCTCTAGTTTGACAGTAATTGCAGCCTACACAGCCTCTCACAGCCCTGAACCCTCAGGGATTTCTGTAAAATGATCAAAGCTCTCCAGGACAAAAAACTCATGGCAATGGTTCCTTCCCCAGGTGTGCTGGAGACTTCAGATCAAGGGGACAGAGAAGCATTTCAGAAAGCTAAAATCCTTTACAAGTCCTGCATGAATGAGAGTGAGTGTCTTCTTGTTCCATCAAATCCCCTGCTCAAAACCAGATGTACAGAAAATCCAAAGTTAGGCAAAATCCAGTCAATATCTGTCTAATCCATGTGGCTGTGCCTGGAAATTTCATCTTCAGATGGATGAAGATGCCTTGTTATTTCATTAAACCTCAAAATATTTGTTTGGGACGTGGAAAGGATGGATGTTGGGTACCCAGCCCTGGTGTGGATGCAAAGCCTACCCTTCAGAAGGCACAAACCTGTCCCAGCTCATCTCTCCCAAACCAATCCAGTCCAAATCAGCACTGCAGCCACAGAAGTATTTTCCTTTTTTTATTTTTCTGAAAACTAATATAGAATGGTTTCATGATATCTCTTTTTTTTTTTTTTTTTTTTTTTTTTTTTTTTGCTGACACATTCAGTTGCAAATTTAAGCTGTTAGGCCCATGACCTATTTTTCCTAATTTTATTTTGGTACGAAAACAATCCAGGATTGGTCTTTCCTCCCTCAGGTCTTATAGAGCAACGAGATTCCCTGCCTCTGCTGGAGGCCTTGGGGATGGTTGGAGATTGGCCAGTGGCTTCTGCAGACTGGAGTAAGACCAAAGGTAATGCTGGGCTTGGAAGGGTTCAATCAGAATTATTTACTGAATCAAATTAAATCCTCCATTTTCAGTTTCTCTTCCCAAACAGAAGTCAGGCTACCACACACTTAACACTCATTGATCCATTCAAATAGATCTCCAAAATTTCAGCAGCCAGCTTGTGAACTGACTCAATCTGAACAATTTGTACAACTTCAATCAGTCTGACACAGACTGACAAATTAAATCTGTTTTCCCTTTTATCTCCCAGAGCCAAGCTGGAGCATGGAGGAAAACCTTTCCATAATGAACTCCAGGTTTAACAAACGTGTCCTCATCGACATGTTCGTGTGGAATGATGACCGGGATTCAAGCAGACACATCATTTATGTAAGAAAAAAAATGACAGGGAATTATTTATATAATGGAATCATAATGGATAATTGTTTACACTGCAGACAGATGAGCTTCCCACAGAACAATAATGGTAAAATGTAGGCAGCAGTTCTGTACTCTGAGTGTCAAATCTGTCACAAAGACATATTGGGAAATGTTTTGTGGCAGCCTAATTTTTGTTTCAGCTAAAGAAATAAGAATCAATGGAGCTTTGCTGATTTACAGCATTTAAGGGCTGCAAATTCTTACAAAAATTACTTATTAAAATGATGATGAGGTTTAATACATAACAGGAAACTGTGGGTTTAAAATACATAAGGAGTATTTCAGAGTTTATGAATGGTTGAGCAAGAAGTGCAGCCCTGAAGTCAAGAAATGTAGGAAAGTTACTTAAATTTGTTGTTGGATCTCCATGATTACTGAAAGATTTTGCTTTAGGACCCACACTTAGATCACCCTGTCCTGGGGGAATGACCCAGAGATAAGAGTTGTAGCTTCCACCTCCCCCCAGCTCCAGGAGAGCCCAAATTCTCTGGGTCTGGCCGTGGTGTCATTCCAGCCCTGGCAGGGTGGCACACCCAGCTTTTCCTCTGCCTTTCAAGGATTTCTTTGCACAGCCCCAACTCCTGTTCCCAATAACCAGAGAAATGCATTTTCCTTCAGATTGACCAGCCAAGCTTGGGAATGCCATCCAGAGACTACTACTTTAATGGGGGCAACTACCAAAGGGTAAGTATCCCTTATATTGATTTAATCTGTGCCATTAGACAACTTTATTCCTTATCCCTGTGCTTTCAAAAAACCCAACACATGAATCTTCACGCTATGCAACAATCAGAATTAGACTGTGACATTCGTTGATACATTTTTTCCTAATTAAGCCAACATTTTGCAAAGTTTATAAAAGGACTGAACAACTAGAAATATCAAGCCTCCCCAGAACTGGCCAACTCATGAAGGAGGTTATGGGAAAATAAAATTGTGTTTTATAGCTGAGACAGTCTCTCATTTTGAAGGACAGCTTCACATTTTCAGTGCAGGGGATTTGCTTGAATCTTCCTCTGAATCCCTGATGCTCAGCAAATAAGAATCTGCTGCCACTTACTCTCCCCTTCCCCCAAAATTACATGAAATTGTGAGAGATTATTTTCTAGCTGCTTTCCTCTGCCAATGCTCAGGGCAAAAACACTGATCCTGCAAAAACACTGTTTCTGTAAATACACAGAAAGCTGTTGCAAACAGAGCCAGATAATTTGTCTGTTTCCAAGATGAAAATACAGCTTTAGTACATTTTATTTTCCTCAATTATGCCTTGCTAACAAAGAGTATTTGCAGCCCAACATCAAACCAATTTTCCTAACAAGAATGGAAGGGAATACAGAGGGACAACAATCAGCATTTGAGACTCTTTTGTCTCGTGGTTGTAAAGGCAGATGAAAACATCAGTGGAAAGAGTTTTCTTCTCACTTCAGCGTATTTGACTACACTTTTTATAGAATATAGCTAAAATATAAACCCTGGGAGGTTTATAGGGGTTTGTCCTCTCACCTTGTGGGCACCTTTAGGAGCTGCCAGCTCCTTGGACAAAACAATCTCCTGGAAGCTGGGAAGTGTGGAGAGCTGCTGACCCAGGAATCTCCCCTGCAAGTGTCACCTCCACAGCAGCACTGACGGCAGAAAAGAGGGATTTTTATGCATCAGGGCATGAAGGTCAGACATAGAGTGACTTGGAGGAGGTGGGAAATCAGGTACAGTGCAGAGACAATCCAAAATTAGCGAAAGAAAACCAGTTCTGCTCAATACAGTTTTAATTTGAAGGCACAGAGCAGGGGGGTTGAGGCTGTGCTTTTAATCCTAATGACCAAGGAGGAGACACAACCCCTTTTTATTTGTATTTACCAGCTCGCTGCCCCCAGACAATGAGCCCAACTCTGATGACCCAAACTCCCCCTGTGCTTAGTCCAGCATCTTTTGGCAAAACTCCTCCTGAGGCCTGGGGGAGTCTGGCCTGATTAAGGCTCACCATTCAGCCTAAAACCACAAATCATCATCTGGAAGTGGCCAGACTCAATTTCACCACAGGCACTGTGTTTATCTGGCTCCCAGGGTCTGCAGAGGAAGGAAAGGATGTAAGAACAGGTAGCATCAAGTTTTCCTGCATCAGGGATCAGCACTCCCTCAGCAGCCAAATTTCTTTCCAAGGCCTGTTCTGAGGCATAAATCAGAGCCCCCCCTCAGGAGTAAAGCAAAGGTGTCACTGGGTACAGAGCTTTTCTTTCAGACAATAAAACCAGACCTGAGAAGATTTATGGTATTACTTTCAGAGAATTCAGATCTTCCCTGTTCAGCCTGGAATTTTGGATCACTGTTCCCATAGTGTAACTCAAAGCACAGAGCCTCCTCTTTGCCCAAGCAGTAATTCTAACTCAGAATGCCAGGGTTGGATGGCACAGAGAAGCAGAAAGTGTGTTCTGAGGCTGGCAAGTGCCCTCTAAGGTATTCATGACAAAGAGAATGCTCTGCTGAATGAGAAATGTGAAGATGAACTACAGAAATAATGAACAGAGGTTGTTTACATGGGCCTGGAGTGACAGGACAAGGGGGAATGCGTTCAAGCTGACAGAGGGCAGGGTTAGAGGGGATATGGGGAAGAAATCCTTCCCTGTGAGGGTGGTGAGGCCCTGGCACAGGGTGCCCAGAGCAGCTGTGGTGCCCCTGGATCCCTGGCAGTGCCCAAGGCCAGGCTGGATGGGTTTTGGATCCACCTGGACAGTGGAAGGTGTCTCTGCCATGGCAGGGGTGGCACTGGGTGAGGTTTAAGGTCCTTGCAACCCCAACCATTCTGGGATTGTGTGAAATGATGGACAGCAAAGCTTTTCTCCATGTTCTGAGTGCAGGTGAGGGAAGCTTATCTGCAGTTCATGATCACCATCGCCAAAATGATCCGGGAAGACAAGAACGTGTCCAAAGACGATTCCTTTGTCCAAGAGGAAATGGCGAAGGTCATGGAGTTTGAAACAGAGATTGCAAATGTGAGTAGAGAGATCAAGAGCCCCTCAGGAAGCTGTGGGGGGCAAGGGGTGAGGGGAAGAGTCTCTTGCTGGTTTGTGCAGCAGTTTTCAATGCACCAGAAAACCCACAGGCCAGAACAAAGCGGAGGAAGAAGATTTTTGTGCCATGTGCAGCTCAAAAATCAGAGCCTCTGTGTCTCTAAACCTGCCTGTTGTGTACACTGCTGCTGTGCTGCTCCAGTCCCAGCCTTGTTTCTATTTGGAAGAATTCTAAAGCAGGATAATTCACCTCCTGCTAACCATGCACTGGGATAACACCAGGGCAGGCCCTTTGCATCCCTAACAACCTACAGCACTCTAAAAATCCCCCAGAGGAGGCTTCCGTTCTAAAGAGGACAGAAGGAACCACTTGGCTCAACATATCCCTGAAATGTAATTGAACAGGGGGAGCCCAGGCTACTGTGCTGAATTTTTGGAAGCAGCACTGGGAAGAACCAAAAAATATTTTCCTTTCCCAAACAAACTGGTTAATCTGCATATTACTGGAGTGTGTGTGTGTGCACTTGTGATTTCAGCCATTGATATTTCTGTCAGCTGATTCCAGTAATAACCTTGTGAATGTCTTCAGGCCACGACCCCAGCAGAGGAAAGGCACGATGTGACCTTGTTGTACAACAAAATGACCTTAGCAGAGCTGCAGGAGAAGTTTGCATTCAATGTAAGTGTTTCATGAGCAGTCTCATACTTCAGGTCTCTTAATTCCATACCAGTTGGAAATGGCTTTGTGAACTTATCAATGCTCCAACAAAGAGGTACAAAATCATTCCCATTCCTAATTTTGTCTTCAGAATCTCTCTAAAAGCTCTGTCCTACTGAACAGCTCATTCAAAGTCATAAGACTGTCAAAAGTTCAGTTACTGAGGCATTTAATCATCCAACACTGGAATGTCTCTCTGTCTGCCTAGGAATTTAACTGGACCTTCTTCATCCAGCGTGTCATGTCCTCAGTAAGCGTCCAGGTGGACCCAGAGGAGGAGGTGGTTGTGTATGGGATGCCTTATCTGCAAGAACTCAAAGCAATCATCTCCAAGTACTCAGCCAGGTAAAGAAACTGCAGGATGGCCTTTGTCCATAGGAGGATTGCTGAAACATCAATGATTGGACACCCTTGCTAGTTCTGAGGAAAAATGACACGCCTGTAAAATACAGGAAACGCCTTTGGAGGTTTCAAATTCCAAATATTGCAGTACAAGGTATCTCACTTGCTGCTTGCTTAGAAAAGCTTACATGCGAAGAAAACAATACATGGCAGGCTTAGCTTTTGTTATATTCTACAAGGAAGAAAAATAAGAAATTAATCCCAGAACAGACAGGACAGCCCAGTCCTCAGGCTGGATGACTCTGCAGTTAAATGAGATGCTGTGAAACCCAGGACTGGCAGCAATGATTTCCTTCCTTGTCTCCATCCACAACTGAGATTACCTTCTGACTGCCTGCACTAGGGCTGGTTTTTACAGGGATTAAGCTCAGCTTTGCTTTCCCACACAGCACCATCCAGAACTACCTCATCTGGCGGCTGGTGATCGACCGGGTCAGCAGCCTGAGCCGGCGCTTCAAGGACGCCCGGGCCAGCTACAGGAAGGTATTTATTTCCTCTCTTCATAAACAGGAGAGCACAACTGCCACCAAATCCAGCCTGGCCAGCACCACAACCCTGCCAGAGCTTTGGAAAGAGATGAACTTTAAGCTCCCTCCCAGCCCAAATCATTCTGGATTCTGTGATTACATCACGGAATCCTCAAACAAACCAAATCCCAGCAGTGAAAACCCTTGGGTGAATCCCCAGGGGAAAGGAACCCGAGGCTGGGGTTTGGAAGGGTTGTTTCCCAGGGGAAAATGAACCCAAGACTGGGTTATTCCCATGTGGAAATGAACCCAAGGCTGGGCTTTGGAAGGGTTATTTCCCAGGAGAAATGAACCCAAGGTTGAGGTTTGGAAGGGTTATTTCCCAGGGGAAAAGAAGCCAAGGCTGGGTTTGGAAAGGTTGTTTCCCAGGGGAAAGGAGCTCAAGGCTAGGGTTTGGAAGGGTTGTTTCCCAGGGGAATGAACCCAGAGCTGGGGTTTGGAAGCGTTATTTCCCAGGGAAAATGAACCCAAGGCTGGGATTGTTTCCCAGAGGAAATGAACCCAAGTCTGGGGTTGTTTCCCAGAGGAAGTGAACCCAAGTCTGGGGTTGTTTCCCAAGGGAAATGAACCCAAGTCTGGGATTTGGAAGGGTTATTTCCATGGGGAAATGAACCCAAGGCTGGTGTCGTTTCCCAGAGGAAATGAACCCGAGGCTGGGGTTGTTTCCCAGGTGAAATGAACCCAAGGCTGTGGTTTGGGAGGGTTGTTTCCCAGAGGAAATGACCCCAAGGCTGGGGCAGGGCTGAGCTGGGCTCTGGTGCTGCAGGCCCTGTACGGGACGACGCTGGAGGAGGCGCGCTGGAGGGAGTGCGTGAGCTACGTCAACAACAACATGGAGAACGCGGTGGGNCGAACACAAGGCTGGGGTTTGGGAGTGTTGTTTCCCAGAGGAAATGATCCCAAGGCTGGGGTCTGAGAGGATTGTTTCCCAGCAATAAAACCCCAAGGCTGGGGCAGGGCTGAGCTGGGCTCTGGTGCTGCAGGCCCTGTACGGGACGACGCTGGAGGAGGCGCGCTGGAGGGAGTGCGTGAGCTACGTCAACAACAACATGGAGAACGCGGTGGGAGCCATGTATGTCCGGGAGACTTTTGCTGGTGAGAGCAAGAGGATGGTATGTAGTTTATACCCTTCATACTACTGTACATCCACAATGCCCGCAGTGCCCGTTCCCTCTGCTGTGAGCTCCCTGCTTTTTGCCTGGGAGAGTTATCCACCAGTCAAGAAGCTCCTTGTGGTGCTCTTGTAAATGCTCAGTGCCGTGGTTTAGAGCACAGGATTTGGAGATATCACCTTCCAGCAGGAAGCTTTTCATCCCTCCTTCCTTGGCTGTGCCCGGGAATGTGAATGATGAGTGTCTCCCTGGATCTCTTTCAGGTCCGAGATTTAATAGAGAAGATCCGCGAAGTGTTCGTGGAGACTTTGGATGAGTTACAGTGGATGGATGAGGCATCCAAGGAGAAAGCTCGTGAGAAGGTCAGAGATAACAAGGAACTTCGGTGTTCCCTCATGAACATGAAATATTTGGAATTTTGTAGTATCACCATTTCCAGTTTTTCCACAAACGAGAGGAAAAGAGGACATTATTATCCTGTTACATTGTCCTTTCCTTTCATTCCTTTGTTAGCCCACTTTAATAAAAATGCTAACTGGATTGGAAGGGTTGCAATTCTCCCCCAATGCAATGCAATTCCCCCCCAAAAAAAAAACATTCCCAGCTTTTAACTGACCTCAAGACCATCAGCACCAACCCAAAGCCAAGAAAAAAACCCAAACATTGAACTATTCTTTGTACCGAAACTTTAGTAAAAACAACTCAACAACCGCCAAAACAAAAACCAACCAAACACCAACAAAAACCACAATTAAGAGGAAACATTCAACTTTTTTCTTCCAGGCAATGGCAATCAAAGAACAAATTGGCTACCCAGATTATATTTTGGAAGATCAGAATGAGAAACTGGACCTGGAATATGCCAATGTAAGTGTTTTGTGCATATCTCACCAAATATCTCAAAATAAACACCTGCATTTGCTTTCTTGACGCTGGAATATTTGTACCTGTTCAACTGCCCTTTCCAAGGACATTAAAATGAACATATTAATAAATAATTGGTGCAAAGAACCAACCATTCAGTGAAACCATGCAACCAAAACATTCTTTAGAGGACATTCAGTGGGACGAGCAGTTCCTCTTCCTGCTCAGCTGACCAGTGTTCTTGGACCCCTGTTTGTACAGTTAAACTTCAGTGAACACAACTACTTTGAAAACATCCTGGAAAACCTGCGAGCTGGAGCCCAAAAGAGCCTGAAAAAGCTTCGAGAGAGAGTTGACCAAGATATGTGAGTTTCCAGACAGAGTCACAGGCACAACCTAAATTCTGGGTTAATGGTGGGGGTGTTTAACTCGTGCTGTGGGTACCTGGGATTGCCAGTGGCTGAGATAATCAAGGAATTAAACAATTCTAAAGTAAAGTGAAAAATGCTTTTCCCCTTGAGTGCTGTGTGTTTGGGATGAAAGCTGCCCATGAACAAGCCACCATTCCTGGCATCAGGAATTCTTTAAGCTGTGATCAATGCACCTTCTTTCCTATATTAGTCCTTTCCTTATAAATCTCAATAGAAGGATTTTCCTTCTTGTTACAAGGTTCTTCCTTCTCCTAACAAGGAAATTTTATTTCTTTATATATCAATATATGTATATGGATATATTGCATGATAATGTATATATATATATATATGTGTGTGTGTGTGTATAAAGATATATATATAAATATATATATCTATTCGATANGTGCAACTTTTATTTTTAGATGGATAATTGGAGCTGCAGTGGTCAATGCATTCTATTCCCCCAACAGGAACCAGATAGGTAGGTTTAAACACTTTTAACCAGATAATCTTAACTACACATCAGGTTAAAACTGCTGAGTCTCTGCTGAATTCTGGGCACCCCAAGCAGGAGAGACAATAGATAATTCCCTCCAGAAGTGCTTATTCAAATTCCCAGACTGCCACGAAGAGCTACTCAACTCCTGATACCACAGAAGGACAAATCCATGGGGTTTTAGCTCAGACAGGAACTGCATCCCGCTCCCAGGGCAAAGGCCAGGAGTGGCAACAGCCCAATCTACAATTGCTGAAAGCAGAAACATCCAAACTGCTGATAATTAAGCCCTCTGACCTCACCCAAAATCTGTTTTCTTTGTGCAGCTTCCTCCATCCTGCAGGTACAGCAGCACCAGGACCTTCAGCCACAGCAGGGCCCTGCTGGGGGCTTTACTGGTGGCCAACCTCAGCTCCCAGTTTATCCCCAGTGGTTTTACACAAATTGGAATCAGCTTTCCAGGCAGGGAATGCAGGTCCTGAAGCCACCTGGTTCCTCTCCAGCTTTTTCCTTATAAGTCATCCAAAATTAACTAATTTAAGCAACTTAGAGATGAATATGTCTGTGTAAAAATCTGAGCACGACCGCCCACAGCAGTTTGTATGTCAGTTAAATTCTGTTTTCTTCATGTCTCTGGCTTGAGAAAACAATTATCCACACTGCTCTGTCTTACTGCAGTCTGGCTCATGCATTTCTCCACAAAATTGTAGGGATAAAACCTGTGTAGCCAAAAGGGTTTTGTCTCTGAAGTAACTACTTGCAATATAATTTCAATATCTCCCTTCACAGAAAATATCTCATTAGAGTGAAGTAGTGCCAGTCTGAATTCCTCTAGAAGCATTTATGCTTTTCAGCTTGTGTAGAAGGGGTGAAAAGCAAATCCCAAATTGCGGAGAAGGTTTTTGCCAGCAAACTGAGGGAGAGCAGATCTTATATTGCCCCCCTCAACTGGCATCGAGTGTCCTTGGTGGTCTGCAGGAATCACTCCTGTGCATGTTTTACACTCCAAGTGTTGGTGGTATCAGCAGATGGTTTCTAACCATTCCTTAACCCAAATAAAGCAATAAAACCTCCATTAGTTCCCCTATAAAATGACTCTGACACACAAACTGTGCCTGCCTCCAAAGGACAGCTCCTAAACATTCTGTTCTTGACTCACTGCAGCAAACATTATGGACCAAATTAGGATAAGCTTAATGTAAATGCTGCTTGGGTCTCAAACAGGGAGATATTGTAGCTGCAGATGTGCTAAATTAAACCTTTATTAACTTGTCATTTTCCATTTATCGAGAGAGAAACAATTTCACATGAGGCATGAGCTTGTTTCTAATCATTTTATATTTTCTGCTCCTTCCTGACCCTTACACCAAGCAAACAACCTGTCTGCCAGGGATGCAAAAACAAAGCCACCTTACAGCATTTCCCTCTTTCTCCCTGTCTTTGCAGTTTTTCCTGCTGGGATTCTCCAGCCCCCCTTCTTCAGCAAACACCAGCCCCAGGCCCTGAACTTTGGAGGGATTGGGATGGTCATTGGGCATGAGATCACGCACGGGTTCGATGACAACGGTGAGGAGATGATGGAAAAAATGCCATTATTTCAGCTAAAACTTGTGGCATGGCAGGAATTAAAGTGTGCTGGGACTGAAGATCCCTCCACAGTCATGTCCAGCTCAGCAGCAACAGGAGCACACTGGGAACACTCTGTGGAAGGTTTTGCAGGGAATGTTTCCCGAACAGAGCACAAGAAATAAGCACATGTTAAAAACAAACTGAGGGAATGACAATTCTCAGGAAAAAAAAGGTTATTTTTACAGCATCATTGGATCAGAAACACAAAGCAAGCAGATCTATGGGCTCCTGAACACAGTGAAATCTGTGAACAACATTTTTGGGGTAGAACAAATGTCAGTAGTGTCTGAAATCCCAGGAGACTATGTTTTTCAACACAAATGCTTGATATAAATTGACTTTCTTAACTTTCTCAAATGCCATGTAAAAGAATTTGGGGGGAAAACTCACTTCTAACTCTACAAGTCATGAGTTTCTTCCACATGGGTGGAAGAAATGTTTTTTTTATCCTCAACAAGTTTGTGCAGATGACACATAAACACACAACACAGCCTCAGAAACTTGAGTTCTAGAGCAAAGAAAAGCCTTGTTCTAGCCAGAGAGCAAAGAACACAAACTCCAGAACTGCAATTCCAGCTTTTAATTCTCTATAAACCTCAGTTCTGCCATGTGGCCACACAAACCAGCACCTCAGACACCTCAGAGGTGAGGGAAGATTTTGTTACACGATATCTGCAAAATCCACTTGGGAATAAAAGCAGGCCTTGGAGCAATATCTGAAGTCAGGCCTGCTGACTGAACAGGAAATCAGGGAATAACAGAGACCACAATTCCATTCTCTTGTGACAAAGAGAATAAACTGTGCCCAAAATATTTTTGAGCATCTAAATTCAAGAAGGAAAGAGGAAGGGAGTGCAGCTCAGGTGCTGCACTGGAAGAGTGGCGGCTTTAAAGTCTTGCTCAAAAACTTTCCCTTCATCCCTGCGTTTTCCTGCAGGTAGGAATTTTGACAAAGATGGGAACATGCTGGACTGGTGGAGCAACTTCTCAGCGCTGCATTTCAAGGAGCAGTCCCTGTGCATGGTGCACCAGTACGGGAACTACACCTGGGAGCTGGCGGGGGGACAGAACGTGAGTAACGAGCACGGCCACAGCTCTGGGTTTGTGCAAATAACGACTTGAACAGGGGATTCCTGTGGGGGACAAGCACAAACCCCACAGGTGACTGTTCTGGGAGCAAGGCACAAGGATTGTGATAAACTGTGGCCCAGAAAGCCCAGGGTCTGTGTGCAGTGATGTTCTGTCCATGTTATGTTTGTGTGTGTTCTGTTCCAATCTACAGCTCTGGGATTTGTTTCATTTCATTCTCTCCTTTCCTGTCCCAACACAAAGTCACAGTTTCTCTTTGCTCCCAGCATGTCAGGCTGTTGTATGGCTAACCTGTGATTCTTAGAGTTGCTGATTTTACTGACAACAGAGTAAATAAATGATTATTTTTACAGGTCAGTGGCATAAGCACATTAGGAGAAAATATTGCAGATAATGGAGGAGTCCGACAGGCTTATAAGGTAATCCTCAAACACCCTGAGAGTTAATTTCACCTGGCATCCAGCAATGGGGGAACCTATTCTGTGCTAAAAAAAAACTTGACAATTAACAAGTTATTACCATATTCCAAAAGGAAAAGCCCCAGTTGTACTCCTGGAAGCTCACATGCCCATGGCTTGCTGCCATTCCTGCACCCAGGAGCAGCTCAGGTGTGAGCAGGGAATGTTCTTTCCTCCAAAGAACCCTGACAGATGTCACAGTAAAACCTTTTATCTCTGGTGTTTTGAGTATGGTGTTCAGGGTGCTTATAGAACATCCTGAATTTTCAGAAATCTAAATTCCAACCCTAAGGGACACCATTCCAATTAATTACTTCATTAGGGTTGTTCTAAAAGCCGACACAGATGTGGAGGAGCCGTGTGGGGTGACACTAACTGGCTGCACATGGAATCCATGGATGTTCTGTGGTGCTGGATCTCTTTTTACCCTCAGCTCTCCTTTTTGTTTCATGCTTTGGGACTGTCTCAGCACCTGAGAGGCTGCAAAAACAGAATGTTGGGAATTAAGCAGCATGAGGGCACATTAACTTGTCTCCATCATGTCAATATACCTAAAAAAAGCAAATTGGCCAATTAATGTGCAACAATAACAGGTAATGGATTTAACATTGAGCAAGGTTGTTATCTGCTATTTAATGAGCAGTTACCTGAAGAGGGAAAAATCATCACTACAGAGAAGCAGAGGAGATTTAACGCTTTATTTCCAGATACAAATTCCTGTAGAAAGAGTCCATGAAATCAATAGTGTTTATGCTGACAGCTTTTTCAAAAAAATTCTGTTTGTATTAGAGAGAGAAAATGAATACAAATATGGAAGGGAAACATGCTGGTTAGTGCATGTGGTGATTAAAATCCCTCCTTCCAAAACAGTATTGAAAATCCACCTCTGGCTGCCACTCTGAGTTGATCTGTGATCATTTCCAGGCCTACTTGAAGTGGCTGGAAAGGGAAGGGAAGGAGCCCAAACTGCCTGGACTGAACCTGTCCCACAAACAGCTTTTCTTCCTCAACTTTGCCCAGGTGAGAACACACAGGGTTGTGCCTCAGGCCCTTGGACTTTGCTGGAGGAAACACCTGGAGGAAATCAAGGGCAGATAGATCTGTCTCAGAGCACCTGATCTTGATCCAAGACCTTGATAAAACAAAAGCTAATTAGTGAATAATTAGCCTCCCTATAAAACCTTCCCCAATGATATCACAGCAAGCTGGGGTGGTTCTTAGGAAAGCTATGAGGACATGAATGCCTTTTAGGATTGACCCACTAATGATGGATCTCCCTGCCCAGGTTTGGTGTGGTTCCTACAGACCAGAATATGCCAGTCAGTCCATAAAGACAGATGTTCACAGCCCTCTGAAGTACAGGTGGGTTTTACTCAGTTACTAATTCACAACTCGCTTCATCCAACCCCTTTCACCAGGACAGCACAGGAGAGTCTGATAACGCACATGACAACTCCCCAGTGATTTCCAGATTTTCTCCCATGGCTTGCAGGACGCTATACCTGATCTGATGAATTTGCAATCCATAGGAGATGGAGCAGGACCAAACCCACCCTGTTCTGGCATTTCATTGCTCATATTACCAATATTTCCCAAAGCATCCCTTATTCTGAACTGCAGGACCAAACCCACCCTGTTCTGGCATTTCATTGCTCATATTGCCAATATTTCCCAAAGCATCCCATATTCTGAACTGCAATCAAGTTCTGAGGCTCCAAACCCCTTTCTGCTCCCCAGAACAGCAATTTCCATGTAAATGATTCTCTCCTCTTTATTCAGGGTGATGGGCTCGTTGCAGAACTTTGAAGCCTTCTCCGAGGTGTTCCACTGTAAGAAGGGCACGGCCATGGATCCCGCAGGGAAGTGCCGGGTGTGGTAAGCGAGGACGGGACGCTCTGGTGACACCACGAACCGCTGGTGGCAGGAATGTGCCCGGTGTTCCGCTGCTCAGCCACAGCCAGGGCTGCCGGCGCGGCTGCTGCCGTGAGAGCCCGGGGAGCGCTCGGCTCTGCCGGTGCCACGGGAAGCGCACGGGGATCACGGGGATGGATCCCGGGGATGGATCCCGGGAGCGGCGGGCTGTGCCTGAGCCCGCTCCTCGTTCCCGGGCACAACGACTGTTTCCAACGACATCCCGACTGTTACTAAGACACTGCATCAGGGTTACAAGGACTAATTCTTACACGAAAACAAAACCAACAAGCAGCCACGGATCTATTTTTCAGAAAGGAATAATAATTTTAATAGATCAGCTCCACTTTCTGGGGCTAAGCAATGTTCCACTGCTCCGTTTCCAGTGCTCTGGTTCCGTTTCTGGTGCGTTCCTCCCCAGATCAGGTTAGAGCTGGTGTAAACTCTCGTGCTGTCTGTGCCCCCTGCACTTTGATCACTGCTTTGTTGTCATGGATTGCTATTTGTCGTGACATGTCACACGGTGAGCTCTATGTCAAGACGCCTGTCGCGCTCTCCTCCTGCACTTCTGCTCCGAAGAACCCCCTTCAAGTGAGGCATCACACAATTATCCCATTTTAGGAGTACAAATTCTGTCTTTATGGTTAAATCGCAGGGTCCCACCCTTCAGAGATATATTTAAAATGATGCTTATTCTTGTAGAAAGTGTATAAAATACCTTTTGCCAAATAGCAGACATGTATCCATGGAAACAATTAAGCTGGTTTTAATCCTGTGCCTTTTTATTTTGCCATAGGCTATTTTTCAGTATTTACACTTGAAAATGTAACATGTATTAATTTTTAATAAAATTTAAAAGAAAAAAAATCACAGTGGCAAATTCAGCAAGGATTTCCCTACGGAGAGGTATGGGGGCTTTCCTTGGTAACCATCCTACTAAAATGAGAATATTTTAAACTTCCAGCATTTAATAGTGAGTTTTGAATATTATTCCAGAAAATGCTTTTCTTGCTAGCACAGGAATCACTTGACAGCAAGGCTGTAAATGCCTGCATGAGTCTGCAAAATCACTGAGCCCTGGAGATGGGCCACTGAAGGTTCTGGCACATGCAACTGTTCAAGGGATAATTAAAATGTGCCTGGGAGGGTTAATTGCAAGTGACCATCACAGCACATGGAAGTTACTCTATTTTTTCATGTAAGTTTATTCCACTTCCCACCTGCAGAACACTTCCCAGCTGCCAGTTTTTGTCGGTGCCAAGTGCACAAGCTCCGAGCTCCCCTTACAGCCCCACTGATCCTGGGGCTGTGCCCGCGTGCAAACTGGAGACAAGAGGTTCCAAATCCACGGGAAATGGCCCTGAATTCCTACTGACCACTGTGTTACCTTTCCACAATCATACAATGCTCCAGCCCTGTGGGAAGTTCTGTACCCAGAGGTGTTTTGCTGCACTTTAGACTCGTGGACAATGAAGCCTCAGAGAAGCTTTATTACACACTTAGGAAAGGAAGGAAGATCCTGATGTTTCCCAGGAGGAATCCGAAGCCTTTCCTTCTCTCATGCTGCCACCTGGTGACAAATCCCGCTCCAGCTCCTAAAATACCAAAACTCTCCTCCAACAGGAGCAACTTTCAGGCTCCATCGAACCACACACAGCTGGTGCAGACATCAAACCTCGCAAAAAAAAAATAAATCATTTTTAGTTGGTAGATTAGTGACCCTGGTTGATGCTGCACCTCTCTCATTTTATAGTCAATTCTAATAATTAAAGCATTTCTATCCTCGCCAAATCATTCCTTAAAAACCATCCACAGGGATGCTCTTCCAGAATAATCCTTTTCCTTACGGTAAAGCAAACAGCCACGTAACTCAAGTTTTTTCTTCTGAAGGTACCAGGAAAATTATCTCACAGAGAGAATGTGTTTTCTTTAGTAAAAGCTTTATTTTTAGACACAGTGGACACAGAGGATATTAACTCTCTTTACTAGAAGCTACATGGTTCTTGCCGTGCACAATTCCTTTTCCCAGCAATATCTTCTTTTCTCTGAAAAGCTGAAAAATCTATACAAAATGCATTTGGAAACTGCACTGTGTATATTATGCAGAATATTTAAAATGGAAAAAAAATAAATAATAAACAAAGAGACAGATTTTTTTTCCCACCAACAAGCAACAGTGGAATAATTAATGCATACCAAGTGTCAACTGTCCATGGGGGAAAAAGAAAAGTCCAGGCATTCCACACAGCCCACTGCTCCTGAAGAGCTCTCCACCCTTGATGACATCCCAATGCCTTGATCACTCAGCTATTGCAGACTTTGATGCTTCACAAGATGCCACTGGGCTATTTCATTAACTCCTTTGCAAACCCTCCTTTTCATTTTCAAGCTGCCTTTCTCTTCATGACAGTTTAGGAAATAAAAAAGAAAAGGGTTGGGTATTTTCACCATCCTCATTGTCCGTCACCATTCAAACAATGTCCAATTCAGGCCTGTTTTTTTCGGGGTCGGCACCAACTTCCTGCACAGGAGAAGTTGTTTGATCCCCTTTCTCCTTGTTAACATCAAAACCTGCCTGTGCTGTTTATGATTTATGACACATGTCAAAGAAAACACAGAGTATGCACAGTCAGCTTTTATCAGCTTTTATCTGCAAATCCCACTCTTTCCACTTCTTCCCTGGGCAATTGGGTGCAAGTCTCAGACATGCATGGGAATGCCAAGAGGACAAACTTCAAAACTTCACACATGTTGTCCCTGGGTTTTGTGCCTAGAAGGGAGAAGTCACCGGATTTCTCTCTGCACCTCTGGCTAAGGGGAATTCAGCATAGTCTTGATGACCCAGTGATTCCTGCAGAGACCCTTCAGCACAAGCAGCAGCTCACACGCTTCTGCCTTTCATGCAGGGGAAAAACATGAAGTGTTCTTGGCCACATCGCACTCGGTGCCCATGGGGCACAGCCAGCGCTCCAATGGCGTGACCGACACCACGGCGGGGACCTCGGGGCAACACAAGGACTGGGTTACACCACAAGAACAGGGTCCCAGCTCCTCATGGGCCCTGAGGCGGGTTCCTCATGGCCCCTGAGGTGGTTTCCCCTCACGGCAACCGAGGTTGTTTTCTCCTGTGGGCCGTGAGGCAGGTCCCTCACGCCACCGAGGCGGGGCCCTCATGGCTCCTCAGGTGCTTCCCTCACGGTCCCTGAGGCCGCTCCCTCACAGTCCATGTCTCCCCATCCGCCATCCTCATGGTGTCCCGGCAGGGGTCCCCGCAGGACGCCAAAGCGAAAGAAGGCATGGAGGGAGGAGAACGGAAAGGAATGGGAAGGGAATTGGAAGCCGCCGGGCTGCGCGGCTCGGATTCCCTCAGCGCTTCCCGCCCTCCCGGCCGGGCACAACGGGGAAGGCTTTGGCAGGGAGAGAGCTATGCCCGAAGTCAGTAAAATACCTCAAATTGTGCCAAAGCAGCCCCTCAAAACCTGAGATAGCCCTGAGATCCTGGCAAAGCAACCCCCCAAAGCCTGACAAACCCCTCAAATGATGGCAAACCCCTCAAAACCTGAAAAAAACCGTGAATCCTGGCAAACCAACCCCTCAAAACCTGGCACAAACCCACCTCTCAAAACCTGGCAAACCAAGCTCCCAAATCCTGGCACAAAACCACCCTTCAAAGCTTGGCAAACCAAGCCCTCAAATCCCAGAAGAAGCTCCTCTAAACTTGACACAAAGCCACCCCTCAAAACTTGGCTTAGGGGGCTAAGTTTGTGAACAAATGGTGTGGGAGGAGGACTCTGGTTCTGGGCAGGCACAGGACATTGCTGCTCAGGTGAGGGGTTTGGGGACAGGAGGGACAGTGTCTGAGGAAATGCTCAGTAGGATTCTGCAGGAATCTGTTTGACAGGAACACTCCTTGAGGTTGGGGGTGACTCACATGGTGGGATTCACAGGAATATTCAGAGTAAACATGATGGGAGTTCCTTGAGCTTTACAAAAAACCCATTTCTTCAGAATGACATTAACCTTTCTCAGGGGTGCAAGCAGCTGCACATCCTTCAGATGGAGAGAACCACACAGAAGTTGCACACAAATGCATTTTATTGCTCTCTACACACACAGAGATGCATACACAGTATGCAGGTGAGCCATAGGGCAGTCCCAGCACTGGGAGAAACACCATCCACCAGGAATTCAACCACTCAATACAAATAAAAATCATTATTATAATGAAAATGCTAAAAAAGCATAGCTTACACCCAAAATGTATAACATTGACAAATCAAGGCTGTTACCTACTACTTTTCTTTAACATAAAGCAATAACATACTCTTTTTCTAAATTGAAAAAAGCATCAAATAGTAGAAATATTCCACATAGTTTCCTAACTCCTGGACATCCCTCACACTGTAGAGACAGGACTGTGAAAGGGCCATGGGGGAAGAAATCCAAACCAAAACCAAACCCATTTTTGATGCTGCACAGCTGATAAGTAAACAGAAGGAAATACTTTTAAGCAAGTGTGCATGAACCAAAAGGAATAAATTTATCCTCCGGGGTGACTGAGCCAACCAGAGTTGTCAGCCAAGCCAGAGCAAAGCTGATTGCTCTTACTGGGGATATTAGAGAAAATCTCCTACAGGAATTCCTGTCCATCACAACTGTAACATTTACAAACACCCTCCTTCATTTTGAAGACATTGCCCCTGCCCGGGCAGCACTGCACCAGTGTCTAAACAGCTTCAACACTAAACAGAACACCTCAGCTTTTGCCAAAGGATCCCAAAAAGTCAAAAGCATGGCATTCTGTCATACATAAATAAAACATGGGGGGAAATAAAATTCCCTACAGGACAGAGGATCAGAGCTGGACTATCAGATGCAGTCAGATCCTTCCTCTGGACTGTCACAGGTCCATGCAGTGAGGATTCCCCTGACTACCAGGGCCTCCAGAGAGTGCTGCTGTCCTTTGGAGATGCTTGTTTCAGGGCACCAGCGTTCCCAGGGGAGAAGGAGACCTCTGGAGCAGCTGACTGGCTCTTCTGGAAGTGGCTTAAAAGTTTGGTCTGTGTTTCAGTTCGGACTTTGTGGAGAGAGAGGAAATAGAAAGCTTCTTGCAAACACCTGGAATAGCCCTCTCTGAAGTCAAACTGGGAGCTTTTATGGAAGGACCCTGCAGCTAGAGAAGGGAAGAGGAAGAGGGAAGAAAGTATAGTTTAGAACAGTTGTTCATGGCTCGAGATTATTACAACAGTGACAGGTTTGCAGTAAAATGGAAACTGAAAGAAAACTCAATACTTACTCTTCATCTGCAGCTGGTTCTGCTGCTTCAGGTAGCTGACAGTCATCTCCAGGATGTCGGCTTTCTCCAGCTTGGAGTTGGGCTGGTGCCTCTGGAACTCCTTCTCCAGCAGCAGTTTCAGCTGCTCGATGCTGCTGTTAATCCGGTCCCGCCGCATTTTCTCCACCACCGGCTTCCTCAGCTGTAAAAAGCAAAGGAAAAGAGACCTGTTATTAAAGGATCCTCTCCCTGACACTCTGCAGGGCTGCTTGTTGCCACCACTGCTCCTAAACAGAGCGAGGCAAGGTCTCAGCCGGTGCAAACCGCTCTGCTGCGCCTGCACTTACTTTGTTTTTCTCCTTCGGTGTCAGCAGGCTGTCGGGCTCCAAGAAAACGGCGCTGGGAGCCATCTGTCCTGAGCAGAGAGCTCTTGGAGTGGAATCCAGGAGAAACGTGTTGCTGGAAGCTGCCTGTGCCCGATATTTATACGGTCCGAGCTGGGGGCGAGTGTGTGGGTCTGCGGCTCGGTGGCGTTTCCCACACTCGCCAGCCAATCCTGGCCATGGGCAGCACAATGGGAGAAGCCGCTATTCTTGCATGCTCCAGTGGCAGTGAATAGCCCGCGGATAATGACCTTCTCCCAGATGAGCAGGTGGGGAGTGTGCGCTCCCTGAAAGGCTGGGATCAGAGTTACGTGTCAGGAGCTGGGAAAGAGCTGCCCTTCGACGGGAAAGGCTGCTGACTAATGCCGCGGATCAATAGCATTCCAGGGGCAGCCCGGGGTTTCACATGCGGGAGGAGGAAGCGGGAGGAGGCAGGAGGAGGTCAGCTGCCCGTGGCGGGAATGCTGCTCCCGGGAGCGCGCCCAGGCACACGCTGCGGCAGGCACAAGGCACACGCACACTCCAGGCGACCAGAAATTCCTCAAATCCATAACCTGCTTTCCACACTGAGTTCTCCCGCAGGTGACTCTGGCACCAGCTTTGCCCATGGGAAGCAGAAAAAGGCTTTGACTCACTGCAAATAAAAACATTTCATTTTAAGTGCGTACAATTATTGAAAACATTTTTTTGTTTGATCCTTGTTCCCTTCTCTCAGTACCTTATGCTGCCCTTTAGAA
Source organism: Bombycilla garrulus (assembly GCA_013400315.1). Classification (NCBI taxonomy): domain Eukaryota; kingdom Metazoa; phylum Chordata; class Aves; order Passeriformes; family Bombycillidae; genus Bombycilla; species Bombycilla garrulus. The sequence goes on from VXBU01015246.1 coordinate 2,491,759, forward strand.
AACTCTCAAGCTAAGTCATAAGTGCTTTATGTTGCTGTTTCCAAACACCTGCAAGACAAATACTTGTGGAGAAGAGTCGGGATTGCTTCAGGATCAGTTCAGTACCACATGCTGCCTCTTACTTCTTTCCTAAAACACATTTTACTCTAGTTATTTTCATTTAGCCTATAAACAAAAGAAAACTGCCTGCAGAAGAGATTTGTATCCTCATAAACTTATCAGAAAACAAATTCCTGATTCCTCGTTATTCTCCCCTGGGTCAGTTGCTGTGTTTGATGCACAGCCTGTGCTCAGGATGTTCCTGGGAGAGCTGACAGTCTCTGATAAAAAACACAGCCAGGTATTCCTGCTGGGAAGCTTGAACCAGATCTGCCAGCAATTTATCCATCAAGTAATGTCAGGGCTCATGTTTGTGGAGCTCTTACTGCAGTGAGTAAATACTGGTTTTATTCACATTAATATATGTGTAGGTATGCTCACCTTCACCTTAATGAGTGTGTGTGGTCACACACGGCCTTTAATGTGAACACACACACCCAGAGCCCAGGAATACATTTCTCTCTCACTCTGCAGCTCATTATTGGTGCACCAGGTAAGGCTTCAGTGACCTCTTCCAGGCTCTGCTTTTCCATCCCTATTGTGCTGCCCTGAATGGGCTCCCTTCTCTCGGCACAGAGCAGCAGCTGTTGAGCTCCGGGTCTTTTATGTCAAGTTGTGGGAAAGCTTTTGTGACACCGTTTCACATGTTCTCCTCAAAGCCCGTGGATTATCTCTGAGCCCATGTAATGCCACCTCTGAAACCAATCTTGCCCTCTGCGCATCCCTCTCGGGGACATTCCCTGAAACAGAAACTCCAGAGCTGGGACTCGTTTCTCCAGCTCATTAATTGAGCACACGAAGAAGAAAAGTGCCAGTGTGATGGGCAGGGAAGTTTAGCTAGAGACAATTGTTATTTCCCTCTTCTGCTTTCCTCTGATTCTCCACTCAACACCCAGATAAAAACTGCATTAATTCCGTGGGAACAGCCACGCCAACCTCACCCTCCTTGCTCCTGGGAGTGGTCGTGCACTGGCACAGTCAAAGGGTCAGTGCTCAGAATTTCCCCTCCACCAGCATCCAGACTGACCCAGAGCCTGCACCTGAGGAGGCTGAGTGCAAAATAATCTTCTGTGGCATTCCACTTTTGCAGGAGATGCTGGAAGCCCTACATCTTAAACTGGGTGTGATAATAAGAATTATAATAGTCAGTGTATTATTGGGAGGTGAACGTAGCAAAATCTCCCCTGGGTGGGAAATCCATTGAGGTTCCTAATCCTTGCTCTGGGTCATACACAAATTTTAAAGAATTGGAAATAAAAACATGTATTTAAAACAGTTTTTTCTTTCCTCTTTGGTTGCACAACCTCTGAGGGGAAAAATTTGTCTCTATAGGACATGAAAGAACACAGACACACACCGCAGCTCAGGTGATCAGAAGAGAGAAGAAGAGGATTTATTTTTTCTGACTCCAGTATTTATAGTTTTCCAAAAGTGACAGTGGATTGGACGGTGGCAGTGCCACCTCTCCAAAGACACTGGACAGACAAACAGTCCATCAATTTTTCTCCTCCTGTATGGAGGAATGCAAAAACACTGAGGTGTTTACAGAAAGTGTGTGAGAAAGTTCTTCACAAATATGTAAATATCAGAAGGCTTAGAAAGTCTTGCAAAAATCAGGGTGACAAAAATCAGCCAATTAGTGACCGAGTTGGAAGAGTTACTCAGATTAGATGCTCAGTTACCCAAAACAGATGCTCTGCTTTGGCTAGAAATCCTAAAGAAAGTGGTAACAAAAATTCCTCTCTATTATAAAATGTAGATTCTGTGGACTTTACACTGAGAAGAACGAATTTGGAATTACACATCTCCTACTCCAAACACCCACACTACCAGACAGTAAGCTCATCAGGATCCCAAAATACCAGAGCTGGATGTTTGAAACAGGGCTTCAACCCCAGCCTTGCCCCAGAATCCCTGCCAGATGTTAGCCCTGTAGAAAGCCTTAAGGATGCTGCTGCTTTCCCAAGTGTGGAGAGATGCTCCCTGCTCCCACTGCTTCCCTCCCAGGCCGTGCTGCCCAGATGGCCTTTGGGGAGCGGGGTTTCCCACTGAACACAAAGCAGAGCCAAGCACCGTTGCTAATGTGGTTTGTAGTCGGGCACACTTCCTTTGTGACAGGAGGGAATGTAGTCAAGGAATGGTGTGGGAAACTCCGGAGTGCACAAACTTCCACAGCCACAATATGTCAGTGAGTCACTCAGGAAGGGGAACAGGGGCAGAGATGAACTGGGAACAGGAAAGACAGAAAAATGTGGGATATTTAGTTAGTGCCGAGCCCTGCAGAGCAACCTGAGGTGGGAAATAAGATGGGTCCAATCCCAAGAGCCTTACTGGGATCCCCACTGAGGCCAACAGAGAATTGGGACTCCAAGATTTGTTCTGCAGATTCCGTACCTGTGGAGCTATTTCCTGATCTCTGTAAACTTGTAAATACAAATTACCTCCATCCCTACCTCAGAATTTATCAAAACCTAATCAAAATTTGAACTTTCTCCTGCCAAATACCAAAACGAGAATCGGGTCTGTTGTTTCCCATTTCTTTCATCCACCTGGTATTGCTGGTGTAAAACCTGACTGAATTTCCTTAAAAGCCAGGCTCAGCTGCCATAGCTCCACATGGGTCATACAAAACTCCCAATACCCTCATGGTCCAGAGGAGCTGCTGCATTTCCTGGGACATTTGGAACAGACTGGGGAGTTAAAGAGGCAAACAGGGGATGTGGCTCAGAGTTCTTGGTGCAATCTAACCCACCTCCAGTGGGACAATTGTCTTTGTCCTGACTGGTGGATGAGCAAGGTTCTGCTCTGCAGCTCCTTTCCCTGTCATTTCCTCCCAGCCTTTCCCTGCTTTTCCTCCCTGCCCTTCCTTGTCCTGCTGCTTGGCTGGTGCAATTTCTGTCTGCCTGCACAGCTTCCTTCCCTTTTTTATTTTTTTTTTTCTTTCTTTTTCCTCGTGGTTTACTTTCCCGCCCTGCAGGTTTTATAATCTGATTTTTCGATCTGTCACTCCTTTCCCCCCTGCCTGTCACAGGCAGATGTGGTTTGAGGACAGGGGTGTCTCAGAGCCCCGCAGCCGTGGTGAGTGTGGAGTTCCCTCCAGTTTCCCACACCGCTCTCCCATTCAGGGCATTCAGGCGCGGGATAAAGGAAGTGTGCCATGCTACAAGCTGAATTAGAAATGGTGTTTGACTTCCCTTTGTACTCCACAGAAACCTTGCTCTGGGCAGACCATCTGCATAGCCCTCACCGTGGAGAAAACCATTGATCAAGGCCTGTCAGCCCAGCTGGGGGAACTTGGGAAAGTAATTCCTTGTGCCACTTCAGTTCTTTAGGGCTTAACATCTGGCTGGAGGGGGAGGTGACAGTTGATGGTTTAACAGTCTTGCTTCCTTTCAAGTTTGGGATGCTGTTTTGATCCCAGATAAGCCTTTCTGAAATCCTGATTTTAATAACATGGAAAGCATCCAGAAGAGTAGGAATAATGCACTGGCTTTGCATTTTCAAAGTGCTTTACAAATACCAGCTAATGAATTCTCAGCGACCTCCTCGGTGGGTGAGGATGTATTATTAGCAGTGTTTTACAAAGGCGGGAAAATGAGGCTGAGAGGAGAAAACCAAGATTTCAAGATTTCAAACAGCCTGCAGGTCGAAGGCTTCTATGGCCAAGGGGCTGTTTAAGACATCTGGTTTGCAAAAATGCTCAGCACCCACTTTTGTTTTAATGAGCTTTGGCATCTCTGAATGGGGCCAGCTCCCTTGCTTGTGGGAGGACTTGGATTTCCAGGCTGGACCACACTCACAGCCATGCACCACCCAGATAAGCAAACACCAAAGTTCTTCTTTGCCCTCAAGTTCAGCTGTGGGGTTTGAGAATGTTATTTAGTATAATCTTTCTAAGCCCATGAAATGGCTGGAAAAGGAAGAAGCCCCAATCAAATCCCAAATGAGGAAATATTTATTGATGTGTTCAACAGAAAATAACTCCAGAAAGTAAACTAACTTTTTGTTTGCTTATTCTTACTGCTGCAGACCTGCAGTTGTGCTTAGTCCCTGAGCAAGTCTGTCTGTCAGCACCATGGAATTCTGCTCAGCTGCTTCCCAGCAGGGATGGTTGTATTGGGATTGGAGCTCCTCAGGGAGGGGATGCAGTGTGCCTTGAATTCCAGGGACTCCTGAGGGAATTTGGCAACACAGCCCTGTGGATGGGGATGAGGGCACCCAACCCTGCCCATGGCCTGGCAGCTCTTGTGTGTGCCCCTCTGCCAGTCCTTTGCCTGGCTCAGGATCAGGTTATCCACCTCCTGAAAAAAACCCTTCTTGCTTTTATCAGACAGCATCTCTTCATTCTGCTGCCAGCTGAGCATGGCAAAGATGCCTCCAAAACCCACCTGCCTGGCAGGGCAGGACCTCACAGGAGCCCCGGGACACTTTCCCCAGGCACACATTGCTCTGCAGCTGGTGACTGATGTGCGAAGCACAAGAAAATGGGTTCCAGGGGGAGCTTACACCCCAAAACTCACCCCAAAACCCAGGCTGAGCTCAAGGGAAGGGGAGCAATCCACTGGGGCATAAAAGAGAATCAGCTTCATGTTATAGACTTGCTCTCAAGGCAGGGAGAATCAGACGAGGCTCAGGGGACACCCAGGAAGCCTGTGGCTCTTACCTCCCACCGCTGGCCTCGCTGGCCTCTGAGTGATTAAATATCTGCCCCATGCAGATGGGATTAATTGCTGCTCCTGTCAGGGGAGAGATGCCTGCCCTCCTGTCTGCACAGACACACCATTCCCCTCTCGGTACTGACAGTGAGAGGTTGCTGGGGCCAGACTTCAGGAGGCACATTCCTTATTCCCAACCTGCTCTGCTGAAATATCCTCTCTGCAGGATACCTGCTCCCTGCCAAAAGCTTGGTTGCACTGTTTGCTGACTCCTGTGACTTTTATCAGGAGACTCATAATACTTAGGGCGTTCAGCAGGACTTCACATCCAAGCCTCATAATTCTATAAAGAGAGAAAATTAATTATATCCATCCGAAGTCCAAATGCTCAGGAAAAACAAAAAGGGGAAAAAAAATCCATCAAAATGCTTTTATTTTTATTAGAAACATCAAATTGTTTTTGTCAGAGCTCTGTGATGTTCAGCCTATTTCTTCATCCCTCAAAGCCCAAATTTTGACATTTGAAAGGCTGGCAGCACTGCCAAAGGTGCGGATCCCATTGTCAGAGCTGAATGCCGCTGTCTCCCAAAAACCCAACCAAAACCAAACAATGGTGGAAGTGCATGAACCCAGCAGCTTCTGTTTGCTGCCCCCAGTGCATTGTCAGTGACAGGCAGTCCTTGGCCAGGGCACGGGAGGTGACTGATGGGGAGCTCCAGAGGAATTTCAGGGAGCTCCCAGTGAGCTCAGCACTATCCAGGGTGCTTGGGAGAAGCCTCAAAGCCAGCTGGCAGTAAGTGGGAGATCCCTCAGCCCCACCCCAGAGCTGGGGAGCAGCAGCAGCATTTCCAAAACCAGCATCGTGAGCCCCGGGAGGGAGCAGAAGGACAGGACACATCCCGTGGCTGTTTTATCCGGGTTGGGAAGGAGGAGGGTGGTAAACACAGAACATGGTGGCTCCCGCCAAGCCTGCTCCCAGGGCAATGTGTTCTTTTGAGACATAATTGATTCCTGCCATCAGGCACCAGCCTGCTCTCCCCCAGGGTCAGCGCTTTCCCACATCCAACCCCATTATCCCACAGACCATGCCTTTTGTACAACACACTCCAGCTATTCATGTGCAAAGCAGCTGTAATCCCCAGACCTTTCAGAGTCAATATACCAGGAAATAATAAATCCCTCTTGTGCACTCTTGAATGTGCCGAGAGGTGACTTGTGGGAATTTCAGCTGGGCAGAAAAATAATAAATTCTCCTTAATTTTTAATTATTTTTGATACTTCACTGTAGAAGGGCTATGTCATTGGGGCATGACTACTTGGGGGTCACCACACAAGCTGCTATAGAAATTGCTTTTGCCTCTAACAACCCTAAAAATGCAGATCAAGTTGTCTCAGATGTTTCTTAATGATCAAAGTCCACTTTCCTTCACTGACGCACCTGGGAACGGCAGTATATTAAACATTCTGGACTTGAAGAAAAACTAATTTAAAAAGGTTAAATCTGTGAAGAATGTACTTTACAATATTAAGGCCCCTTTTTGAGTGGGTTCTGATGTCTCAAGGAGGCAAGATAATGCCATGTTAATGACATTTATTGGAATATTTCATGCAATAGGTCTAATAACAACATAACCTTTTCCCCTGGAAGAGGCAGATTTCCCTCGACTCCCACTCCATTGGTTCACATGCAGAGTTATGATTCCCCTGTGGGAACAGAAGACAGTCCAGAATAACAAGTTTTACATGGTTATTTCTTTATATATTTCCTTCCAGTCAAACAGTTTTTGTGCTATTTTCTGTGTAGGATGTCATGTCACTGAAAGACCCTGAGAGGAGCATGCCAGGCAGGATTAAGGGTTAGGGCTGGGGTTAGGGCTGGGAGAAGGGATCTTATCTGAGACACCAAAGGAAGCAGTGGTTCCTAAATTAACAACTGTCACGGGATCATTAGGGGTCACCTCAAACAGGTAATTCCTTGTCTTTTCACACCTGGCCTGAGAACCTCCAGGGAAGAAGCTGTGAGAACATGAGGTGATGAAGGGATGTGCTAACACTGCAGGGATTTGTGGTGCTGAAATCTGTGAATCTTAACCATTAGATCAGGTCCACTCAGCAGTGACATTCAGACCCAGTCGTTTACCAGGGTTTATCATTTTGAAGAGCATTCAAAGATGTTATTTCCCCCTCAGGTGTGTCTGCCTGGGACACTGGCAGTGTTATTGCTGCTGTGTCCCTCGGTTTGATGCATTCCACATCAAACTGAGATCAGAGCTGGTTTGATTCTGACCTCCCTCCCTCTCCCTGGGTAAAAAAGCTTTCTCAGCACTGGGAGGGAAAGACAACAGACAGGGAGAAAAGAAACCCCTCTGCAAGACAGGGAGAAGAAGCCCTTCTGACCCCCAGCACTGCTGCTCCTCCACTCTGCTCCCTGAGGAGTTCCCAGGTGATGCCAGAGAAGCACAAGGGCCACATGAGCCCCGTCCCTGCCTCCCACCACAGACACGGCTCAGCTCCCAGTTCCAAGAGGGCTCTGTGGAAGAGCTCAGCACCACTCCCCCATTTCCCAGGAGAGCAAACTGAGGCGCAGTAGAACAAACCAGAGCCCCAGGACAACCTGAGTGCAGCTCAGCTCAGCATTCCTGCAGCCAGCCCTGCCTGAACCGGCGTCCCTGCCCCTTGTCACCCCCTTCTCCCCATGCACAGGGATCCTGGAGAAGCCCCTGGATGGTGAAATGTGTCCGTTTCAGCCTTCCTGGGTGAAAAAGCCACCGAGTTCATGGTGCCCCAACAGAAGCTCAGCTCCACAAAGGGATTATTAGCGCCAGGCTGTGTGGGTTTGGATTTCTCTGCCTTTCCCATACTCTTCCCCCATTGATAACATTTCTTGCTGGGACAATAGAAGTGTGCCTTGCAACTACTCCCGACATTAGTGACGGTGCTTGAGCCTGAATGATTTAAAGGGAAAGAATCCAACTCCCAAAAGACCATCTGGCTATCAGTTCTAATGCAGCAATAAAGGTCAGGGCTTCTCAGGAGTGGGGAAAAAGATGGTTTTTGACACTGAAGAGTCTTCAACCAGCTTGGTCCATGCCTACCTGTCAGCTCCTGGTTGCAAGGTCTGCCAGCATGGCTCCCCTGCTAGGAAAGGGAAAACCCGGATACCAGCTCCTGGAGGAAGGCCAGCCAGAGAACACAGGAAAACAGGAGACACCTCATTAAGGCTGGCAGAAGCTGGGGCATGGTCTCTGAGCTGTGTCTTATGTTGTATCATAATCCTTTGACTGCTTCAAAGTGTTCATGAGATGTCTTGTCTCCTGGCTTTCCCACAAGGCCGGGAATAAAGGGCTCTGAGGACAACATCTGCCCTTCACAAAGAGCTGAGTCCATTCAGGCCTCTACAATGAGTCCCACGTCCCTGCCTATTGCAGTGACACCTCCCTCCTTCCTGTCAACTGCCCATTACCCTCGGGCTTCCTTGCAGCATTTCCAAGCAAGAAATTCGTGGGTTTTCTTACCTCACTGCACACTTCCCTCCTCCCTTGCCATACCCAGATGCTGGGAGAAGGAGCACACCTCTGCCTGGGGCACCCCGGCCTGGACCCACACAGGGCAGGATGCAGCGTCCACGAAGCTTCTGGGTTATTTTTGGTGCTGCCTCAAGGGCTGTACCCAAGCAGATATTTTACTCACACCACAGAATCAGAACTGACCTCAAAAGAATGGTTGCTTAATTCATCGCGGCGTTTCCATACAGATACAAGCAAGTACCACATTTTCCAGATGAAAAATGGAGTGGGGATGGCATGCTGAGGGTTACCCAGTGAGGCAGGTGCATGGTGTGAGATCTGACATTCAGAACACTCACCAGGGCCAGGCTGCAGCGAGGCCAGGTCAGAACCCAGCACACCTGAACCCTCTGCGAGAGGCAGAACCAACCTCCTTGCTGAGAGCCAAAGATGGGCCTTGGCTGCTAAATCACATTCACAGCCCACCTCTGGCTTCCCAACACTTCCCAGGATTCTGGATTGAGCCTCATGCCATCCCTTAGCCCATCATTCCTGAAAATGTCTGTATGGAAGAGATAGATGAGAAAAAGGAAAAGCAAGAGCTACAGGCCCAGCTCTGCTGGGAGGTGTGGGCTGTCCTTAGTGGGGACAATGGGAACAGTGGTGCAGCAGGCTCACAGACCCTGGTGTGTTATGGGGAAGAGAAAAGTGGGGTTACAATTCTCAGGTTATTCTCACTGTTGATCCAACATCCATTTGGAAATGTCCTGCAAAGAAACCTGTGGTCACACTTCAGGTCACCCATTAAAGTGCAATGACTGGGTGGAAACACAGGGACACACACAGGGACACACACAGGGACACACACGGCTCCCCCAGGCTCTGGGGAGGGCAGAGCTGTCCCTGGGGCTGTTGATTTGTGTGCCTCAGGAGACTCCACAATGCACAGAACAGTCCAGGTTTGCAGCCCGTGCTGCTGAAGGAGTCTGCAGTGGTTTGTTCATGTTCTCAAGGCAGTTTATCAGTTCCTTATCAAAAGTAGATTTCTTTTCCCTGCCAGGGTTGGCACAGAACGCGTCCAGAGACACACTGTGCCCGCCCCGGGTCAGCTCTGATCTTTTATACTAAAAACTACCTATTGAATGTTTATCATTAATTACCAACCCGTGCCCCTCACACCACACTGTCCAGATCTGTGTCAAACCAATCCCAAAGTGCCAGCAGCACCAAGAAGATGGAGGTGATGAAGAAGAACAAAAGATAACATGGCACGTGTAAGAATTCTCCATCTTGTGTCTCACACCCCCTGTACAGATCTCCAACCCCCCTGTACAGGGCCTCAAACCCCCCTGCACATACACTCAAATTATTTTCTTCTTACTTATAACTACTACTATTTTTCTACCTAAGTTTTTGTGACTTGGAATTCCTCATACAAAGTTGCCAACCTGTTCCATGGATTAGAATCAGAGCCACAGGCATTTTCAGTATCATTCCAGGGTCTCTGACACCTCTGGCAAGGCTGAAAAGCCTCCTGAGCAGGTTTTGGGTCGGCCAAAGGCATCACAGGAACCCCTTGGGTTCCAACAGATTTGAACCGTGGCAGGGCTGTCCTCCCTTTGCCAACTTCCCCCAGAAGCGTGCCTCCTCCACTCCACGGCCGTGCCCGGCACATGCGGGGCCTCAGGAATGCCGCTGATCCCGGCCCAAGCAGCTGGAGGGTCGGTGCTTTCCCAGCTCCCCACGCCGCACACTCCACCAGCAGCGTGGGCAGAAGGTTATTCTCCCCGGGGCATTGGCGATCAATGTACCATGCACTAATGGATGCTTCCTCTATTGTCCCGCTGCGGGCCTGGATTGGCTGCGGGGCTGTGGGAAACACCGGCGATCCCGACACTCACGTATCTGCCCCGGCTCCCCCGGTATAAATAGAGGCAGTCGGGAGCTGCCAGAGCATCGCCTCACGCTCGGCACAGCGGCTGCCTGGGGTCCGTGCCCAGGGCTGAGCGCTCAGAATGGCTCCCAGCAATGCTCTCGTGATCCACATGGAGGACAAGCTGCTGCCAAAGGAAAAGAATAAAGTAAGTCGAGCCCCCCGAGGGGGTTGGAAAGGCTGGTCTGCTCCTAGCGAATAAATATAACATGGGAGAAGAGGGGGAAGTGGTCTGGGGGAAAGCAAATATGTTAAGGAGAGATAAGGAGGATTATATAGATTTTTATAAATTAAAATGAATGGGGAATGGGTAGGCAGCATCATATAGCTCTCCTGACAAAAAAAAAAAGCATCTTTGAACATGGGTGTATCAGGGCATCAAAGGGGAAATTGGGTCAGGCCTCACAAAATCCCTAAGGATCTGCTGTCTCTCACAGCTGAGGAAGCCGGTGGTGGAGAAAATGCGGCGGGACCGGATTAACAGCAGCATCGAGCAGCTGAAACTGCTGCTGGAGAAGGAGTTCCAGAGGCACCAGCCCAACTCCAAGCTGGAGAAAGCTGACATCCTGGAAGTGGCTGTCAGCTACCTGAAGCAGCAGAGCCAGCTGCAGAACCAAAAAAGTGAGTGCAGAGCAGGTAGTGCACACCTGGAGCTGCTCCCAGGGCTGTGCCCTCCCAGACACCCCGAGGCGAGCAGGGGCTGCAGCCCCCCAGCCCCAGCACACGAAAGTCACTGCACAAATCATCGCTGCCCCACGTTTTGGTCGTGATTTTAACCCTCTGCGTTTGCTTCTCTTTCTCTTTCAGCCTTCATCCCCAAGAACCCCGAGCAGGACTTTAACAGCGGGTACCTGCGGTGCCTCAAGGAAGCGATGCACTTTCTGTCCTACTATGAGCCCAAGAAGGAGACCCAAGTGCAGCTCATCAAGCACTTCTGCAAGGCTCAGCTGGGTGCAGATGTCTCGTATTCCCCAGCTCTGCGTGGCTCCCCTGTGTCTCCCTGCGTGTTTCCCAGAAAACAGCCTGCCCAGAAGAGCGTGGCTGCTGCTCCAACCATCTGGAGACCCTGGTAGACCTGCTGAACTTTATTCCAAAAACTAGAGGGACCCGTGGTTAATTAGTTCCTCTTTGAAGTAGGAAACATTGCTTTCCAAAGGTGGGAGGAGGGGGTGGTTATTTTTCTGTCACCAGAAATGAGGGTCGCTGGGTGGTTTCCCTTCATAGTGAAGGACTGTGGGTGTATCTTGCAGCAAATTTGTTGCTTTTATTGGTGGCTCCTGGCCAAAGGCAGGACCGAGTTCTGTGGTGATTTAGAGAGCAAAAGCCCTTTGGTTTCCATCACAGGCCGCTGAGCCTGTGGCTGTCAGTGGAAATCTTTCTGCTGACTGCCTGGGTCACGGGTTCAAGTGCTCCATTGTCTCCAGATAATGTAGTGACCTTCCTCAAGAAGGAGCCCTTTGGAGAACGTATTTTGTATCATAAAAGAGTGGATTGAGCCTTTCCCTTTTGAGTGAAAGATGTTATTAAGAAATGCTGATTCTTCTGAAGCTCCTCTGCTATTTTTAGTATCCTTCTTACAGAAAGTTGTGATGATCACAGAGAGCTCTAGGGACAATTGTCTTCATGTCACTTTGTGCTGCTCTCATTTGAGGGATAATTGGTGCCTTTTGTAAAGGAAATACCTCTGCTATACCTTAAGGAAAAGGGGGAGGAAGGGAGGCAATAAGTACTTTATAATCATCCACTGAGCATGCTAAGGAGCTTAAAAAGCTTTTATAAAGTTGTGATGTATTCATCCTGTGTGATGTTCAGCTTGCGTGTCTTCACTGTACAATACAATAAAAGTGGTTTTTAGTCATTAATGCTTTGCTTTGGAATGATTAAAAGGGCTGGCACTGCTGGACTGGGTGCATGCAGACTCTCCTGTGGTGGGGAAGCCATCAGGAGGTGTCAGTTCTGAGCCCTTCACTCCAACACATGAAATATATCTCCAAAATATATAAAAATATTTTAAATAATCCTGGCAGAACAGGATTTCAGATCCTCTCAGGAAGCAACCTCTGGAAAAAGTATCAAAAATCAAAATGGAAGTGAAATTGAAGTGAGATGCTGAGAAGTGTCAACCTTTCAGATTTAACAGCAACCTACTCAGCCTCCAACAAATTGCTCATTCCACAGCCACTTTATTTCCTCCACTGATTTTTCCACCAATCTGAGATCAGCCTTGTACTTTCTGCCTCTTTGGGAGGTTGTACTGTGCAAATTTCCCAATAACTTCCAAAGAGTTTGGCACCTGCCTCAGCTTGGGGATTTTTGAAACTACCTTCAATGGGGTGAACTAATTTTTCGTGTCTTAATTTTATGACACAAATTCTGTTAGGCTCCCTTTACTGAAGTGAAATTAGCCCACATATGGCTGAAAGTACAATTAGATAGAAGAGACTCAGGAAGCATTTCCTCTCCTAAATTATTTCCTTTTCTTTTACTTTCTCTTCAAAATAAAAATGCACAAATAATCATTTAACAGAACTATTCTCTAACCAGAGTAATTCACTGATTTGGGTTTATGACAGGGAATGCTCTTCTTCTTCCAGAGATACAGGAACAGCACAAAACACATTTGGTCAACAATCCAACTTTCCTCAGATTCCCTGGGAATCTGCCCTTGAAAATCTGCATTTCAGGTTCACAGGGGTTGCTCCCAAACAAAAGCAAACACTGAACACCTGATCTTGTCAAAAGCACAGAGCAACCTGAGATGTGCTCAGCTGACAGGTCCAACTGCATCCAGCACTGAACCTGCCCAGTCCTCGTTTGGTTTGTGCTGAAATCCTCTCTTAACCACACAGAAAGGCCCCAAAAGCCAAACAGCTGCGTCAGGGACGTGCTGCTCTGCCTCATTTTGGGCCACGGATCATTTTGGTTCTGATGTCCAGGCAGTGCAAGGTGGGGTTTGGTACAGGTCTCGACCAGTGCTCCAGATTTGCTCCCCCTAATGAACCGCTAAATAATTCACAGGAGATATTTTTAGTTTTTTTGGTTGCTTAGTGAGCTTGAAGAAGCCACTTCAACCTCGCTGCGCTCAACTTGTCCTTGTCAATTAGCACAGGCTTCTGAATCCCAGCCAAACTCCAGCTGTTGTCCATGCCTGCGGGGTTTTAAATCAAGCCTAATTAGGGCGGTTTGGGGGAGCTCGGGCTCAGCTGCAGCGCCATGTGCCCCAAAGCCCAGCCCAGCCTGGTGTGCACCGCTGGGGACAGAGGCACACGTGGCACAGAACTGCTGTTCTTCTGGGGATGGCATTCCACCCGAGGAAACCACGTTTGAGGGTCACGGCACCTCTGCAGGTTCCGTAAAAAAGGGAGAGAAGCACTGAATGTCTCCTCCCTGGGCAGTGGGAAGGGACCAAACCCCACCGGAAAAAGCTGCTTTTTGTGCTCCCGAGGAGTCAGACCCACCGTGGTGCGAGTGCTCCCCTTCTGCTTTTCATCCAGCACAGCTTTGCCCCTCTGGGCTTTAATTTACCAATTACCCCGGAGCTAAAAGCCAGACCTCCGGCCTGCCCGGCCCCCGCACAGCAAAGGTTATGTTTACAATTTATTAATTATTATCACTTCTCATAATTGAGCTCAAAGCTTCTTATGGGCTCCTCGGGCCTCTGGGGTGACTCTCCCCTGCTCCCAACACATTCCCACCCTTAGGGGAGATGTTGTTTATTATGCTGATCCCACAGCTCAGGAATACTCTCCCGACAAAGCCCCTATTAACCTCAGAGTGTGGGCCTGAGTTTCTCGGAGTTTCCCACACTTTCTTCCCTATTTAGGGCATTCAGAGGCCCACAAAGGAAGCGTGCCTCACAACAGCCCACATTAGTGACGCTTTTTGGCTCCGCATTGTGGCGACCAGCAATTCCTGTCCCGATGGACCATCTGGAGAGCTATTTTCCCAAGGAGCACGTTGATCGATCAGTATTATGCAAAGGCCCTTTTAAAAACTTGGGAACGTTATGCTCTTTGACACTAAATAGGTGTCTCAAGAGGGGTTGTCAGAAAGATTTTAAACCATTTAAGGAAGGCGCAGGGAAGGGGAAAAAAAATTTTAAAATCGTAATTATTTCTTTAAAAACGCCGTCAATGGCATCAGGAGACAGGCTGGCATGAATTGAGGAAATGGTCTAAAATAAAAATGCTCTAAAATTGCTGCAAGCCATTGAGTTGTGAAGCACAGCCACAGAGGCACAGGGCGCTGCTTTTTAAATCTGCACGACCCAGACAAGGAAATTCTGGGTTTCCACACTCTTGGCTGCCAGTCCACCCTCCTCCAGACCTGTTGCTCCACCGCAGCACATGACTTCCCCTCCATGGAAATTGATGGATCAGGTGGGCTAAGAAAGCTGCCAGTTGAGTTTTACAAGCAGTAGCAGCTTTTGTGCAAAGTGTGTGTGGAGTAAATCTACACCTGGGCTGAACCCACCACCCCTAAATGTGTGGTGCAGGTTTTCTATAGTTTAAACCAGGAGCAGAATCGCCCAGCAGCAATTCCTCAGCGTGGATGTCCTCCAGCTGCTCTGATTTATGGATCAACCATTTTTACCAAGCTATAATGACAGTTTTGGGGTGGCTGGATCCTTTCCTGGATCCCCTGTGGTTGTTCCTCAGCTCACAGCAATCCCACAGGTTCCCAGCACAGCTCAGGAGCACTGAGGAGCAGCTCCAGGTGGAAATGATGGACATGGGAGAAGCCAGGGCTCCTGGCAGGGCTGGAAGGACAGACAGACAGACAGACAGACAGACAGACAGACAGACAGACAGACAGACAGCCCTGGCAGGCTGTGGTTTTGGAAACAGCGTCTTCATGATGCAGCACAGGACTTGATGGGATTTACAGAGGAGCAGCCTCTGCCCACAGCATCTCCAGATCTCACACCCCCTCCAAAAAACGGAATTGTGTCTCGTTGTTCAGTCAACTCCATGTTTGGCAGTTTTGGGGATTTGTCTCTTTTAATCCTTCATTCCCAAACCAGGGAAAAATCGTATCTGTGAGCCTCACACAGCCCAGCTTTCTGGCGCTGCAGCAGCAGTCCAAGGCACAAACTCCTCCCAAGGACATGGAGCACAAGGATTGGGATCACAAACACATTTCAGGGGCACACACTGCTGCACCAACAGTGGGGTTTTTAGAAAGACCAAACTGAGCAAACCAATTACAGACTTTTAACAAAGACTAAATGGACTTCCTCCAGCACAGGATGATTTTTCCTTACTGAAATCCTTGCAGGAAGTGCACTCTGCATAAGGAATATAATAAAATATATATAAAGAATATACAGTAGGGACTGCCCAAGTCTAAACAATTTATTATTCACAACCATCAGCTGGGAAATGCTATTGCAATTAAGTTTTCAGCTCTTAATAACCAAACCAAGCAGGGGGAATATTTGCTGCTCTCACCGTGCAGCAGCACATAGGGGGCAGATGAGGCAGGGAATGGAAGATTTGCGATCCTCTCCAAGAGCCAGGGGTTTTGGGGCAGGGTGACTGCTTCACCATTCCCATCAGATGGTGCGAGCCCGCAGCTCCCAGGATTTCCCATTCACGCTGTTAAACTGCCGACAAAAGAAGTGTGCCTGGGAGGGTCCCGGGGAGAGCCCACGCCTGCGGCACCATCTGCCCGGCCCTTCAAGGAACGAATCAGCCTTTAATCACTGCGGGCTGCTTGAGCCCTTTGGAGGCCGGGGCATTGTGCCGCGGGCAGCGTGGCGTTCTTTAAAAACGCTCATTTCGTCTTTCCAGGGCTGGAAATTGGGTCAGAGCTTCCCTCCCCTCTCGCCGTGCCCGCAGCATCCTCCTGCCCATGGCAGGACCTGCTGTCCCCTCATCCCGCGTGAGGGATCCAGAAAATCCCGAGTTTCACCTCTCTCTGCAGGGACAGCACGAGCACACGCAGCCAGGGATGGCCCCGGCTCCAAGGACCACTGCAGGTTAGCAGCTGACAAAATCATTCAGCGAGCTGGTTTTGAACGGCACCACTGCTCCGTGTTCAGTTCTGGTTTCTGACAACCATCAGGAATTAAAATTGTTGTACCCTAAGTGGTCCAGCTAAACGTGAAATGTCTTTGGGCTGGGAAGAGAATACACCTGGCTTATTGAAATCCATGAAGATCCAGGAAGTGAAAAAGTCTTTAAAATAAAAAAAAAATTAAATATAAAATTTAATTTTTTTTTAAATTTAAGCTTTAAAATTTAAGCTTTAAAATTTAAAAAAGGTTAATAACCTAATAATTTTAAAAAAGGTTACAGGATCATCTTTTGCAGAA
Source organism: Bombycilla garrulus (assembly GCA_013400315.1). Taxonomy (NCBI): domain Eukaryota; kingdom Metazoa; phylum Chordata; class Aves; order Passeriformes; family Bombycillidae; genus Bombycilla; species Bombycilla garrulus. Next base: position 2,508,268 of record VXBU01015246.1, read on the forward strand.
TTATATCCTTTTATTCACCAGCCCTCTGTGTGCTGGGACACTTTGCCATCCACATATCCACAGACACAGATTTGGCTCTGAGAGGGATGCTGAGGGCAGGTGGAACTGCCTGCCTGCAACTGACAGGTAAATGAGAGATTTCCTGTCTGATTTTGAAAGGCAGACACAAGAAATAAGCAGGGTTTTCATCGATTCAAAAACTGCCATGTGAGGCCTTCCATGCCTGAGTGACAGATCCTAAACAGGATTGGGGTTGTACTGGGTTGTGCTGGGAGGGGGCAGCAGACCTGAGCCGGCAGCTTAAAACAGCCTGGAAAACAAAAATAAATAAATATTGCTACCAGGCAGCTCCAATCCAGGATCTTGTGTGCTCCTTTCCCCTTCACTACCTGTGGCATAGAGGTGAGAAATCCCAAGGCTGAGCAAAGTCACAGGAGGGCCTCACACTTGTGGTACATCCTGCGAAGGGGATAATACAGCAAAATAATAGTCAAGAATTGACTTTTCACTCCCTCTCAGTTGTCTGTAAATGGGAAATATATTTAGGTGGAGATTCCGGGACAGCAAGGCGTTTACAAAGTGGCATGAAATTAAACAGGACGTGTTTGGGAAGGACATCACAATCATTACATGTCATGGGCTGCCCTAGGGAAGCCCAGATTACCCCAACAAAAGCAGGGAAGAGCTCTGGGTATATTTTACAGAGGCACTTCAAACAATAGAGAGGAAAATATTTCAAGCTAACTGTTTGAAGGGCTCTTCCCTCGATTTTAGCCTCTCGTTGCCTGAAAATTATCTGGTACTGTATTCATCTGAGCACGGTTTAATGTCATTGAAAGGGTTTAGTCCCTCTAATTCTGCATCTTTCCCTTTTCAACCCCTCTTTGGGGCTCAGAGCATTATCTCTTCCTGGGATCAGTCTTCTGTGCTTAATTTCAGCCCGGCCTGGGAAAAGGCAGCACATTGAGATGTTGACGTTGCCAGCAGCGGGCAGAAGCCGGATGATAATGACGGCGAACGCTTTCCCACGTTCCCTGCCCAGCGCCGCCATGCCAAACCCTATTGTGGCCCGCACCCCCAGCCCACCTGCTCCTTCGGGAGCGGGGTATTATCCCCGGGCGGTTCACACTCAATTTGCCGTGCTGTAATGGATGCTTTCCCATTGTCCCGGGCACGCATGGATTGGCTGCCGACTGTGGGAACCTCCGAGTCGCTCCGGACCCAGACTTTTGTAACGCGGGCCCTGCGTATAAATAGGGCAGAGCCCGGCTCCTTTCTCCACTCGGAGCTGGAAGCAGCGCTGGGATAACGCTGCTCTTCCCCAGGACACCCCAGGGCCCGGAGGGAAGCGCAGGGTGAGTATCTGCAGCTGCAGAGCCGGGGAGGGCCGCGCCCTTTCGGGGGGTGAGAGCTACGGAGGGGGAGCCTCGCTGCTCACCTTCCCTTCTTCCCCTCTGTGTTACAGCTCCGGGAGCCCCGGGCCGGATTTACAGCAGCTGGAGAAGGGATTTCAGAGGCACCAGCCCAGCTCCGAGCTGGGGAGAGGCGAAATCCCGGGGGGGAATGGCTGTGAGCGAGCCGGGGTGCGGGCGAGGTGAGTGCTCCCCATCGCATCCCGCATTCCTCCCACCGCCTTTTCCTTCGGTAAATCGCCAGCGCGGACTAACTCCTCCCGGGTAACGCCTTTCTCCTCTCCTGCCCTCCCAGCTTTCGCAGCCCCTGCCGAGAGCCAGCAGCGGGACGATCCCTTCGGGCTCCGCCGCTCCCGTCCGTCCGTGCCGGGGGAAGCTGAGCTGCCGCTCCCGGAGGTCACGGGCGCTCTGGTTCTTCCTCCGCACCCACCTCCAGCCAGCAGCCTCCTGCGAAAGCAGCAACCCCGAAACGACCCCAAAGCCTCCGGAGGAGCCGGCAGCTCGCGATTGATTTTTGGACGTTTCCCGTGTTCCGGAGAAGAACGTGACTTGCTGTACAAGTCGCCCCCACTCTTCTCAGGAGTAGGGAGGAATGTTTCCCCTTTGCAGGTCACTGCTGTGCTCGGATGGCAGCTCCCCTTCTCCCGGGAGGGCAGCAACGATCCCACCGCGGGAGACAAAGTTGTTCCGAGGGAATGGGAGCCGTGTCCCCCAGCTGGGAGGGCTGCGGGGGTCGTTCGGAGCAGAAGTTAACCTCTGCGAGGTTCTCCGTGTAGCTCTGCTGGGAAAGCTGTGACCCCTGGGACGGTCAGGATTCCCAAAAGTGTCCCAAAAGTGCGGGAGGAGCCTTTTCCTCTGACTGACTCCTCGGGGTCTCAGGGCATCCACACCTGGAATGCCCTGGGCTCTCACTGGACACATTTTGGGAATCTGACCTTCCCTTCTATAATATTTATAGTCTGTACTGAGCACGCTCTGAGAATGGTTAAGCCATAGCCCAAACTAGGTAGAGGAAATTCCTCGGGATGTCTTGCTCACGAGCCGGGGCTGTTTGTGAGGTTCAGGATGCGTGTGTGCCTTTTGTAAAGGCAGCAGCTCGTTTTTATGTCCTCATAGGACTGAAAGTCACGGCTGTGCTGTCGGTTATTAAAGAAATATTTGTCAAAGTCTTTCATGAAAGGCAGCTGTATAAATTATATTTACTTTTTGGTACCCTTGTGCCAGGGGGAAATGGGAATTTGTTACTGTCCTTGGAGGATGTTATGATGTGTTCTGTGCAAGCTGCACCTATGTATGACCTGTGCCAGAGTTATCAGAAGTTACAGAAACTTTTAACGGTCAAAAATAAACAAAAATCTGGTTAATAAATCCAAAGTTACTCTTTTTTTTTAAGTAGTTTTTACAGCTGGTTTGCCTGTGGCCAACGGACATGAGAGATTTCAGTGAAAGCAGAGATATTCAGATTTGACACCGAATTTCCCCACGTGCTGTGTGTCCATCGGGATCCCCTGCAATGCTGTTTTCCACAGCTTGGGAATATCAAACCCCAGCTCCTTCAATGTGAGACAGAAATAACAGCATGCCCGAGCAGCCAGGTCTCTGGCAATCCAGAGCCAAGAAAGGTCACTGCAAGGGTGAAAAAAAAACATGGAATGGTTTGGTTGGGAGGGACTTCAAATATCATCTAATTCCAAGCCCTTGTCACAGGCAGGGACACCACACACAGAAAGCACTTTTGGTTAAGAGATAAAGTTTTCCAAGGCACCTCACGGCACAGTTCACATTCCTGAGGATGTGTCCAGATCGCGAAACACTTGGAAAGACGAAAGGGTTAAAATTCAGGGGTTTGGCTACAGGGGACACGCGCGGGGCTGCTCCGAGGTTGTATCGCTGTCCTGGACCCCCGTGAGCTACCGGGGATTCCGCTCGGGGGTCTCTGCCCATTCTTCCCCCCTTCCCAATTGCCCCTGGGGGTCTCTCTCCTTCTGCCCAATTTCCCCGGGGGTCTCGCTCCCTGTCCCTCCCCAGGGTCTGATCCACCCCACCAGCGGTCTGTCCTTGTCCCTCCCTCGCTCCTCCCGAGGTCTCTGCCCCGAGGTCTCTCTCCGACCCCCCCGCTGCCCCCGGGGGTCTCATCGCCCCTTCCCTGGGGTCCCCCTTCAGTTCCCCCTCCCGGGGGTCTCTCCCCCAGTTTTCCCCGGGGTCTCTGTGCACTCC
>VXBU01015246.1:2512220-2527353 GCA_013400315.1 Bombycilla garrulus
GGCCGGGGAGCGGCACTACAACTCCCGGCGGGCCGCGTGCGGGTAACGGGCTGCGGGGAGCCGGGCGGGGCGGCCCAGCCGGGGCTGCCCTTGGCGGCCAAGGAGGGACGGGGGAATGCCCGAGGGGCCCGGCCTGACCGGCCGGGGAGCCGTGGAGCTGGAGGGCATGGGCTGCACCCCCTCAGAGCGCGCCCGGCCCGGCCCCAGTGCGCCAGGCCCGAGCGCGGAGCCCCTCGGTCGCCCCCCGCCCGAGGCCGCGGCCCGCGGGATGCTGCGGGCGCTCCTCCGGCTCCCGAAACCGGCCCGGAAGGAGCAACAAGGGCCGGGAACGGCGGCTGTGGCGCTGCCTGGGCAGGGAAAGGCGGCTGCGGGAGTTGCCGTGGGTCGGGGTCTGTCAGTGCTGCCTCAGTCCCCCCAAAAACACCCGCTGCCCTGTGCGTGCGCCCCAGCTGCCGGTTTGCCACGTCCTGAGCCGAGGGACAGGGTGACACACGTCAGGGTGACACCTGCGCGCCTCAGCCGGGAGCTGTGCAGGGACAGGCTGAGCCTGTTCCCCGTTCCTCCCGTGCAGGGATCAGCAGTCGTTCTGGGGACACTCACTAAGCCAAAAGAGCCATTTCACGCGATTTCCTCCCGTCTTATGGACTCGAGATCAGCGGGACTTTTTAGGAGAAAAGCCAGGGAAAAGAAAACCAAGCTATTACTCCTCTGTGTGGTGCAGACTCAGGGGCAGTGGGAAGAAAAGCTGCAAAATAACAGAAAATCTTGTGGTTTCACCAGTTACTTCAGCCCCTCAGGAGCCGCTGGTTCCATGCCTGTGAAAGTAACAGCAGGAGCTGGCCCTTTGTGCGGGTCAGCACGGCATTAGAGGCGTGGGATTAGTTATAAAACCTAGCTACATGTCTCAGCTGCTGTTCTGAATGGATTTAAGTCTTAAAAAACTGGGAGAGGAAGGGGATAATGCACAAAGCATGGCTCTTCGTGCCGCGGACGTGGTGACGAATTCCTGCAGCACCTGTGTCATTGTCAGTGTAAAGAACGTGGAATTCCAACACGGGGGAGCCTTGGTTTGGAGGTGTGGAGGGAGGGAAGCTTTTCCACAAAAATCTCTGCAAGCCCTCACCTTTTAGCAGAACGCACTGTGGGTCTGTTTTGTTTACCAGAAACTTTAAAGCACTGCCTGGGACACTGAAATCAGATCCAAGGTCAGGGAAGCTTTATTGCTTTTTTTACTCTTAAGTGTCTGTCCATGGTCACTCTGTGTTGACCTCACTTAAGTTTTCCTGGGGTAAACTGCCTGTTTTTCTCCAACAGGTTGCAGATATTTTCCTATCAAAAATGTTTGAGCACTGTGGAAGAGCTGACAGTGCTGTTCTGAAGGCAAAGTTACACACTCTAGGGATTATCTTTCACCTCTGCTGTTTAATTTCTAAGTTATTATTAGGCAGCAGAGTGCAGTGCCACTGAATTTAGCCATTATTTAGGATCTAACATTGCCAGGTTTTTATTTACTCTCAGGAACTTTAATGTCAACCCAGTAGTGGATCACAGTTACCCTCAGACATGGAGCACTGTGGTGGAAAACACTGAAGTTATTCAGTATAACTCCAGAAATCCACTTCTGCAGGTCAGATGCAGAGACAGGACAAAGGGTTGAACTCTGTGTCAAGGGGAGAGTTGAAAGTTTTATTGCCATGAGCAGACTGGAGGCCTGAAGGGGCTGATGAGGCTGCTCTGCTCAGACTTGCACATTGGTAATATCTCCAACTGCTGTGTGCTTGGGAAACATCACTCTGAGCATTCTTTACCCCAAAGCCAAGACCAATCTTGCGAAATAATTGCTCAGTTACAAAAGGTCACTTTCTAACCAGCCCTGAGTTTGCAGATTTGTCCCTAAAAGCAGGGTAAGAATATTATTGAGGTGCTGCTGCTGAAATGTTCTGTGCTTAGGGGAGCTTTGCTCAGTGGTGGCAAACCAGGAGAAAATCCTGGTGCAGGTTTGGGGGGGTTCCATAAAGTTTCCAGACAAGGTAAATAACAGCAGTATGTGTCCTGGCCTGGCTAATCAAGAATTTCTGCTCATCCCACATCAGCTGGGCACAAATTTATGGAGCTTTTCCCTCCCATGGTGCTCTGGGGGTTAACCAGGCCGAGCAGTTCCTCATCAAAGGCTCTTTCTGCATTTCCATGAATTCTCTCTGGCTTTAACTGACCTGGAGAACCGAGAGCTGACATCAACATAAATTCTGTTGTTTGCTCCAAGGTGAGGCATTAATCATAACTTGTCATCTCTTTATGAACAGGTGGTTCATTAACCAAGTTGGCTTATTACTCAACTGTACAGCACAAAGTGGCAAGAGTGAGATCCTTTGATCATTCTGGAAAGGTGAGAATTCCATCAGGGATCAGCTGCCTGTGATTGACTCAGAGGTAGAACAGAAATTGTATCCAAACCCATCTAATAACTTCTTCTATCTAAAACTTTTTGGGAAGTCTTTGTATTGCCAGGTACTGTTGGAAATATTTATTTTCCAGACAGTAACGTGGTACTGTTGTAAAAAAAACCCTGCTCCTGTGCAGACATAACTTTCCTCATGCAGAGGGATTTCCTGCATGGCAGCTGCATGGGAGAATTGATTCTCTCAGCTTAAGGAGAATTAAGACCTGTGAAACTCTATTCTTCTTTGACATAGCTTGAGGTGTTGTGTTTAATGGCATTAACACAGTTTCAAGGGCAAAAAAAAAAGCACAAGCATTGATGTTCAGTAGTTCAGCATTTTAGCCTTGTTTCTGCAAGAATGTTCTCTAAGAAATCCTTTTCTCTCTTAAAGGACATAGACAATGAACCTCTGTATGAAATATCTGTTCAGGAGGAGATTACAGCTCGACTTCACTTCATTAAATTTGAAAACACTTACATTGAAACCTGCCTAGATTTCATCAAAGACCATCTTGTCAACACAGAGACAAAAGTCATCAAAGCCACGGGTGGTGGTGCCTATAAATTCAAAGACCTTATTGAGAAGAAACTGGGGTTGAAGTAAGTGGAATTGCTTTTTATTCTCTGAAGAAATAACTTACACCTACTCCAAAAGCTTTTATCATTTTCCTGGGCATGCTCAGAGGTAATTCATGTGACAGTCATTTATTGTATAGCTCCTACCTAAACTTCATGCAAAGGCTTGCAGCAGAACAAAGGGCAGCCCCATGAATTTACAGCCTCATAAATTTACTGTTCCAACACCATTATCAAACACCAACTACTAAAAAGCTTTCACTGAAACCTGCCTAGATTTCATCAAAGGCCATCTTATCAATACAGAGACAAAAGCCATCAAAGCACAGATGGTGGTGCTTATAAATTCACACCTTCTATGCTGTAAGTGTAGAAAAATATTAATTTACCCCAATATTAATCATCACTGGGGAGAGCTTCAAGGCTCCTCTCCTGCTGTGTTGAACATTCTCCAACCCCTGAGGGTCTGTGCTCATCTTTTACACTGTCTGTGCAAATTACTTCTTTCTTCTGATAAGCTGGACTTTATCTGCTTATTTCACACCAGCCCCCTTTAGGACCTTATTGGCTGTTACCAAGGATCAATTGATCAAGATAAAGAAGCAGTTTCCCTTCTTATCTCATGTGGTGCACCTGGTTTTGGTTTTTATTTGGTTCAGACACACTCAGTTGGTGCCCAAATCCAAACCCCAGAGCAGCTTCTGGAGTACAAATCATCCTGTGGTAGCTGAGATGAGTTTGTGCCTTGTTTAAGTGTTTCCAACCAGCCTCGGGATATTTCCTGTAGGAATTTCCATCAATCAATATCAGTCCAGAGACACAGAAGTTCAGTGTGTGTCAGCTGATTATCAATCACCTTCTCTGAGTTCTGTATCACATTCCCACACTCCACACTGGGGATGTGTGCTGTTGTCAATCCTGCTACTCTGCTGAGAAGTCTCTTTCCCAGTTGTAGGCTCCTCCCAGTCCCTTGAATCTGTCATAAACAAGTGCTGAAATGTCGAGGGGGCCTTTTGTGCTTTATGAGGAGCCAGGGGAAGAGCAGCAGACAATTATTCAATATTGGGAAATTGTTTTCTGAGGTTAATTTCCAGCTAAGCTTCCTGACCTACTTTATGGCAGGGGGGCAGAGGGCTGAAAGGAGCAGGGCAGGAAAGAGCAGTGTAAACAAGCAAACAGGATTATTTGCAATGACAAGATGATTAAAGTTACTGTGTAACAGAACTCCAGCCTGCAGTTCTGGCATGGCAGGGGAGCTGCAGACCATGTGCAGATGGAAGTTTCATGTTTCCAGGGAGCTGGCCTTGTGCCACTTGGTGTGAAAATTCCCTTCTGTAAAGTCTGTGCAAACTCCTCCAAAACCAACCTGCCTTCTGAGGAGTGCTGGGACATTCATTGAAGGCTTTTTCCTCCCCCTCAGAGTTGATAAGGAAGATGTAATGACCTGTTTAATTAAGGGGTGCAACTTTGTGCTGAGGAACATCCCCCACGAGGTGTTTGCTTACCAGAAGGATTCAGACACGGAATTCCGGTTCCAGACAAACCACCCCAACATTTTCCCTTACCTGCTGGTGAACATTGGCTCAGGGGTCTCCATAGTGAAGGTGAGTGGTGGCCAGAATGCTTTGTTAGAGATTTGCTAAAGGTTATCTGAAACCTCTCACTGGTTCAGATTTGTGCTTGTTTCTTCTTGGGTAATGAAAAGTTAAAAGAGAAGTTTATTTCTATTAATTGCAGAGTTATAAATGTTTTTCCATTCACTATTTTTTAAATTTCATTTAATTTGATCTTTAGAGAAGTGGTTACATCACCTGATGAGGACAAAATCAGATCAAAGTGATTTTTTGATATTTGTTGTGTAACACTGTTGAAGAAACCAAGTTTAATGTCTATATATAGCATTATTTGCTAATAATTAAATAAACTTTCCAAATACACTTTCCAGTTTCCAGAACTGCTTGTGATGTGTGTGCAGTGTGCCCTTCTCACCTGCCACCTCCCCAGTGGAAGGATTCCATCTCCTCTGATTCCACTGTTCCAAAACCCTGCACACCCTGACACTTAAATCTGTGTTAAACATTACAACAGGACTTTCTGAATAATCTGCCTTGTTTGATTCACAGGTAGAAACAGAAGACAAATTTGAATGGATTGGGGGCAGCTCAATTGGAGGTGGAACCTTCTGGGGTCTTGGAGCTCTGCTCACCAAAACAAAGGTATCCAAGAGTCTCTTTTAAGGGGAGTGGGATTAAATTAAATACTGACAGGAAGCCTTAAATGTTGGAATGTTAGATAACAAGGCTGAGTCCTGGGCTTGTGTTCATATTTTTGACACTTCTGATGCATAAAAGGAAGCTTTACATGGAAAAAAGATACTGGTGGAATACAGGGACAAGAATTAGAAGAATTATTGTGACCAAAATCAATCCTGCTTGGGGCTCGAGGACAGGTGATGGACAAGAGCCTCCTCAAAGTGGCCTGGTAATTTTTTATTCTCTTTTCAACCTAAAATACCAGCCCAGTTCCTGCAATACTGTCTGCAGAAGAAAACAGGGAGCACACAACTGCTGCAAACTGTCTGGCAGCTGAGAGGAGAAATTTTGCCTCGTGGTTTATTCCTTGGTTGCCAACGTGAGTTTAAATCCTGGGCTGATGCAACAAGGCCTGACTTAGTCCTGCTGAGCCCAGCCCAGCTCTGCCATCATGCTGGGCTTCCCAGAGAGCCACCTGGCCTGAATGAGTGTCCTAAATGTCAGCAGGGCAGGAAAAGCTACAGTTCCATTTGCACCAGATAAGAAAATGTCAAAGGGAGGGCATGGCCTGGCTGTGCTTTTTCTTTGATGCTCCTAAGGAAGAAACCTTAGAACATGACAGTGCCTGCTCTTAATTCTCTCTCGGTTTTGTAGAAGAAATTCAAGTTAGGAGGCTTTTAAATTAAGTATTGGGATAATGGAGCTTGCCTGCAAGTTCAGTTTCAGGGACAGTGACACATCCTGCAGCAGTAAAGGCACACTGAGGCTTTTTTTGTCAAACTTCTGTTTTACTGTGCTTCAGGAAGATAAAATTGTTTTCTCTTAGTTCCTTAGTTTCCTTAGTTTCTGACTTGCAAGATAAGGGATTCCATGAGGCTTTTAGCTGTTTCACATTTGCTGACCCACCCCAGTTTTCAGGGGAAATTCAACAAAATGCCTGCAGATAAGAAAGGGGTTGATTGTGGTGTTCATCTTTAAAAGGGCTCCACTTCAGATCTGTTTAATCACACAGAGCCTCTGGATACATCCTTGTAATTAGAACTGGCCTGGCTTTGCCTGGCAGGGTTGATTCTAAGGCTGGTTTTGGTCAGTTAAGGTGCTGCAGAGCTCTGCCTCAGGTCAGCTGCAGTAACTGTGCTTGTCACCCTCAGAAATTTGATGAATTGCTGCAGCTGGCCTCCAAGGGCCAGCACACCAACGTGGACATGCTGGTCAAGGACGTGTATGGAGGTGCCTGCCAGACCCTGGGGCTCAGTGGGAATCTCATTGCCAGCAGCTTTGGGAAGTCCACCACAGCAGACAAAGGTACTGGGATAAAAAACATCCCCCCAAACATCTCCTCTGGCTCTTGGGAATCAACTTTATACTGATCTAACAAGTAGAGCTGAAAATAATCACCAGCTTATTCATGCTCTTATTTTTTTCCTGCACAATATTGATTAAAAGTATTAGGAAATATTGCTTCATGAGCAAATAAAATCCCAGATTTTCAGTTTGGGATTGCCTAAGCCAAGGGAAAATTAACTGTCTGGTTAGCCTGGGGTTAATTCATTCCTGTGGGAAATAGATGTGGCTTTCTAGTCTCCAGAAAGGCCCTTTGGCAGTGATTTACTGCAATTTGCAGTTTATTTGCAGTATCTTAATGAAACACTTGCAGTGCATCTCAGGCCAAGAGGGATGGATGAGCCCTCACTCATGATTCCTAGAGAGAAAAAATGGATTCTTGCCATCCAGGAAGTTTTTTTTTCAATAAATGTTTCACATAGACTTAGTGAGAGTTTTTTTTTTTTTTTTCCTGATAAATTCAAGCAAATCACACTCCTCCTTGTTAGAAATATATTTTATATGTGAGGTTTTTCTAGGGGGTAACACTTTCCTTCTCCCCACATGTGGAAAACTGCTCCAACCCTGGATTTTTCCTTCCCCAGCTGCAGGTTCAGTTAGAAAAGCTCAGTCCACTGGAGCTATCCTCAGTTTGGGTGTCATTTGCTTTACTCTTCCTTCCCTTCCAGAGTTTTCCAAAGAAGACATGGCCAAAAGTTTGCTCCACATGATCAGCAATGACATTGGCCAGCTGGCCTGCCTCTATGCCAAACTGCACAACCTGAATAAAATTTATTTTGGAGGCTTCTTCATCCGGGGCCACCCCGTCACCATGCGCACAATCACCTACAGCATCAACTTCTTCTCCAAGGTGAGGAAAACACAGGCTTCCCCTACAGCAAAGTCACATTTTAGGCATTTTTCTAGGCTGTTTGGATAGCTTAATAAATGAATTTGTACATGAAGTAAGCTTAGAAGGCTGCTCCTTAGGTAGGTAAGGCAGGGATGTGTTGTGGGAGGGGTGAAATCAATGTGAAATGCCTGGGAGTTGTGTCTGGCCCTTTTTCTCTCTCCCTACCTCCCTCTCTCTTTTTATTATTATTTTTTGATTGACAGTCTGTCTTGTAGCTCCAAGTAATGAGTTTCCACTGTGTTCTTAGATACTCACCATCATTATTCAATTCCTCTTGCTGATTTGCATCTTTCCACCCCCAGGCCATGCAGTGTGGGGTTGTTCTGCTGAGACAGTTGGCACCAGTGGGGTTTTGTTATTAAAGAGAAAAATCAAACCCCAAAAATCAACCAAGCTGAAGCTTCTTTGCAGGTTTTGAAGCTGTGGAAAATACTGAAGATTTTTGACTAGGAAAAAGGTCCAATCCAATGGTTGTTACAGGTAGATTAGCCCTGCACTTTGGGAATTTTGTAGAGTAGATGACACATTTTTTTTTCTCATCTCAGTGTGCTGCTTTTCCCCCTCTTTATTTCACCATTGTTGTCCCTTTCTATAGATCTTGCTGAGTTCCAAGAAAGCTGTTGCAAAAGTGCAGCTTTAGGTTGTTGTAAGAGACACTTTGCCAGGGATTCAAATCCAGATCTCCCCGTGAGCTGGAGCTGCTGTTTCCCTGCAGCTCCCCTCAGGATGAGCTGTTCCCTCAGTCCCTGCTGAACTCCTTGGAAAAGGCAATGTCTCACCCAGCCTGGGAAAGCTGAGGGGCCCTGCTGTGAGGATGGAGGGCTCTCCTCCCCAACATTCCTGCATTTTGCACTAATAATGGAATTATTTGGAAGGGGGAAGTGGGTGATGCACCGTGTCTGGGAGGTGTTGAAGAGCACTCAGTGCACACCAGCTTTTATTTGCCAGGAAAATGAGTGAACAAAGGCAATGAGCAGTGTCCCAAACACACATTCACCCTGGCAATCACGACCTTGCATTTCCAGCCTGTTGAAGCAAGAGGAGTTGAATATTCATGGAATGATGCAGTGGTGCTTTGCAGGGAAGCCACAGAGCACACAGCACTGGTGCATGGGTGTTTTCCAGCTGTGTCGTAACTGGGGATGATGTGTGTGAGCAGCTCCTCCCCGAGCTGTTCCAGAAGCACCAATAAAGTTGCTGAATGTGTGAGAATGTAGCACAAATGACTATTACCATCTTCTAGTTGTTTCTATTAAATTAAAGTGTGAAACTAGTGACAAAGAAGTGCCTGTTAGCCCTCAGGGACCATCCAATTGCAATGTTTCATATTGTGGCAGGGAGAGGTTCAGGCATTGTTCCTGAGACATGAAGGCTACCTGGGAGCCATTGGGGCATTTTTAAAAGGAGCTGAACAAGACAGTAAGTACAGCACTGCTCTGTTCTGTATATGCTGTGTTCTGAAATGTCAGTGTACTGTCCAAGTTTCTCTTAAGAGGCTGCATGTAAGCTGTTGCCTAAATAAATCCATTTGGCACTAATAAAAACAGATGCTGGGCTTTGATTTTATACATTCTGGCAGGGATATCTTAATTTTTCCCTGGATTTCCTGCTCGCCTTTGAGAAGGCAGCAGGACTGGGCTCTTCTCTTCTCTGCACTTCTGCAAAGAGTCACAGCTCTAAACCCAGCTGGGGAAATGTGGGCTTGGAGAACTTCCCCTCTTTAAGAGCTCTTCTGAGTTCCCATAATGTACTGAGGAAGACCAGCATCTCCAAACTGTTTGTTTGAGAGTGAAAACCTCACAGAGGAGACCCTTCTGTCCAGATCCCCTGGATCCAGGGTGCTTTGGTGGAATTCTGCCTGTTTATTTTCCTTTTCCCCATTGATGTCCTGGCAAGCCAGGCAGTACCTTGGTTACAGTGGCACAGCCACAGGCTGCTAATGGTCCTTAGCTCAGTAAGTATCAAATACACCTCCAAAAAATGGATTTGGAATTCTTTTCCTGCCCATTTGATAGAGATGGGCAAGGAACCAGCTACTGAGGAATTAAAAGACATTGCTTCTGCAGCATGTACTGTACATCTGAACTCATTGACCTTCTCTCAAATAAAGCAAATCTAGAAATAATTTATAGTGTTTCTCTGAAGCTTACATTGTGCTTTGAGAGTTCTGTAACACTGTTTTGTTAATAATGGATCTAGATTTAGAAGTAAGAAATGCTCAGTGATAGTGCTTTGGAGGCATGCTGATTAATGCCAAGGAAATGGGGTTAAAAAGGATGATTTTAGAACATAATTTGTCTCTTGTCTCATTCAGGTTGAAGCTGGAGCAGGTAATTAATTCACTGAGTGGTTGAAACCTCTCTTTTGGGGGTTAGAGGGAAAAATTCTGTTTGCTTTTAAAAACAAGGGGAGCTGGCTTGTGTAGTGCAGCATCTGCTCAGAGGGATGCTGGCTCTAGACTCACTCACAGGAGTATTCTCAGTTTTATTTTCAGATTATGTGTGTCTGTGTCTTTCTCTTTTCTAGATCCAAACCAGTACAGCTGGGGAGAGAATTATGCTGGGAGTTCTGGGCTTATGAGCACATCCCCTGATGTTTCCCCCATGCAGAGAACACGGAGTGGTACAGTATGTGCTGTCTTTTCTAGACCCCTGTGTGTTCTCTTAGCAGTGCTGACCTGCACAGAGGTGAACGTTCTCCAGCTGGCTGCTCCTTGCCCCTGGGGCTCCTCCTTCCCAGAGAAGTGACCATTCTGGTGTCCTGTGTGGTGCTGTCTCGTGTCCTGTGTGGTGTTGGATGGAATGTTTCATAAATCACATTGGCTGCTGCTTGGTTGTACTCTCCTCCATCAAAGTGAGGGGATGTTTGTCTCTTACCCTTTCTCTGGAGCAGCTGGATCTTGCTGCGGCTGAAATACCTCAGAATTTGGAATTTCCTGTTCCACCATCTTTAGGCAGCGTTAATTCGCTTCCTCTGAGAAGACAAACACAAGATGGGACAGAAGAGCACAAGCCCAGTCATCTCTTAAAGCCACTGACAGTACAGCAATTCTGATTTCACAGTGGATTATTTTCACCCTGGATGATTTCTGTCTAGAGAGTGGGCATGGATGAAACAATCCACAGAGGGAACTGGATTATTTGTGATAATTGTCTGCAAATCTGTCAGTCTTAACTGTGGCTGGACTTGTGCAGCCCTTGTGCTAATTTAATTCATTGTGAGTTAATTTCTGAGTGAGTTCTAATCCCTCTCTTTCCTGTCTCCCCTAGTTTGACATGCTGGAAATGGACAGATTGGAGAGGCCTCTCGTTAACCTGCCCCTGCTGAAAGACCCCTCCACCTATATCCCAGACACTGTTGACCTCACCGATGATGCCATGGCCAGAAAATACTGGCTCACCTGCTTTGAGGAGGCACTGGATGGGGTAAGTGTCACCAAACAGTGCCACAGGTATTTAGGAAACAAATCTGCTGTGAAGCAGCGTGTTTGTCCTCTAAAACATCCCTGCTGCAGCCCCTCTTTCCCTGGAACAGGCGCCTGACATTGTCCCAGTCCCTTAAGGAAGGGCTTGGCCCCTTCAAAGGCAGAAATGTTCTTCTGTGGTGCTTTTTGCCTTTTTTTTTAACTTCTGAAAGGTGTTTTCAAAGCATTTTCCCTCTTCAATGGCACTTGGTCCTCCCTGTAGAGAGCTGCAAGGACAGTTACACAACCAAAGGCAGAGATCCCTGGGCTGTCCCTCCTCTGGGAGCAGCCCTGCTGCCTCACAGACACTCTTCCATGGGAAGAGCACAATTGAAGCAGACACCAGTTATTTTTTTCTGCACTGAAGCTGATTCAGGCTGGAGGAAACAAAAAGAACACAAGGGGTCGATGTGCACCATTACATTTCTGCCTGTTTCTCCTTTAGTGCGTGTGCATTGTTATTTTTTTCCCCTCCTCTCAGTAGTGAGAACTTGTGCTCAATTTCTGACAGTACAGTCTGGAAAGCAAACTTTAAATCTTCTGGGATGAAAAGAGACAGGAAAATTGTTGTTTACTGTTTGGAATGAAGGAGGTGCAGTGTGGGAGGGAGCAGCCAGGCTGCAGGCACAGAACAGGGAGGCAGATGGAGGGGTCACTGCTCAGACTGAACCTCCCAGCAGTTACAAGGAGGAAGAGTTAATTTGGTAACTCCAGTGTTGCCTCATTTCTCTGGCAGGTGGCAAAGCGAGCTGCAGCCAGTCAGCCAGACTCTGTGGATGCACAGGAGAGGGCTGAGAAATTCCGACAGAAATACTGGAACAAGCTCCAGACACTCAGGCAGCAGCCCTTGTAAGTGGTTTCATTTTCTTTTTTGCATTTCTTTTTTGCTCTGTTGAGCAGAGTACACTGAAAGCCCATCAAAAGCTGAACACATTTTGAAGCAGAGCAAACAAAGCCAGGTAGGCTGAAGGCTCAGGCAAGTTTCTGTGCCAAACATCAGATCCCCTGCACAGAGATTTTGGACTTCATGTGTTGGTGTTGAGCAGAGAAATTCTATCTTAGCAGAAAATTTGTTACTAAAAATTTGTACATGGTTATTAAAAATAGCAGTGAGTTAATTCTGAATGTTCTCCCTCCCTGTATTTAAATAATCTTACTGTAGATTGAAGATTATTGAATCTACAATAAATAATCTTATTGTAGATTCAGCAGTCTTATTGTAGAGCCAGGGTTCAGCACCTGTGACTTTCAGCTTCAGTGCTTGTCTGAGGGGCTGTGATTTGCAGAGGAAGCAGAGGGAACAATAACTTTTTTGTTTTGAAGTAATTGATTCTTTTTTCCCTTTTTAAAGTGCATATGGTACCTTAACAGTCAGGAGTCTCTTGGATACAAGGGAACACTGTTTGAACGAGTTCAATTTTCCAGACCCCTATTCCAAGGTGAGTTCAAGACACTTTTCCAATGCTCTGAAACTGCCCAAGTGCTGGATGGCCCAGAGGGGAGGGATTAGGAACCAGTTCCTGCAATGGTTGTGAGCAGGAGAAACAGCCCTGGGGATGGGACATAAACCCCTTCACCTGGACAGGTGAGGACAGTGATAATCAGAAATGGCACCAGGCTGCCACCAGCCACTGCTCCCTGAGAGTCCTCTGTGGCTGCTTTTGTCACTTGGGAGATGCTCAGCACTGGTTGGAGTGGACACAATGCACAACCTCCTGCTCTTAAAGACATTCATTGTCACTGTGTAGCTGTTTTCTCTCTGTGTTTTTGTTCTGTGACGTGAAATGATTGGAGAGAGGACATTTGAGTCAATATTTCTCAAAAACAACTGTCTGTGTGTTCTTTCCTCACTACTTTGTGTGACATATAGATAACAACAGTGCTAGTGGCTGATCCAAGACTTTTTATTTCCTGACTGTTGACATATTTCTGCAAAATGCAGAGAAAGTTCTCCCTGGCTGCACTGTCACGTGGTACCTTCACTGTGAGAAAGGGCTAAAACACCTGTGAGGTGGCTTTTCCTTATGTTTGCTTCTTGTAATTGAGACAAGCTTGCTGCCAAGACAAGATTTTGGTACCCAGAACCATTTTAAATTTTCTGAGAGAACTCACCCTGTAGCACTGATCTCACTGGAGACAGAGAAAAAATATAAAAAAAAAAAACCTGAGAGCTGCTGAGAATTTGGGATAATGCAAAAAAATTAAAAACTCCAAACAAACAAACAAAAAAACACCCTTCAGATTTTGTGGGACTGCTGGTAGTGGTTTCCTGGGGTTGATGCTTCCTGTTACTGCTCCAAGGTTTTTGTGTGTCCACTCTCCCATTCCCCACCTTGCTCAAGATCCATTTCCCAATTTGCTCAAGATCTGCTCAAGATCTATTGCACCTCTAATTTGTTAAGAAAAGTAACTCTGGGGCTGTAGATCATATCCTGGCACTCCTGACACTTTTTGTGAGAATCCAGAGCTTTTTCCTGGTCCTAAGCATGCTGCCAACAGTAATTGGTTGTTCCCTGAGAGACCACGAGCACAGAGGAGATTCATGAATGTGGCCTTGGGACTGAGACAGCCCAGGCTGGGTAGGAAATGTTGGTCTGTAAATCCATTGTTTCCTGTCTGTCTTACAGGTAAAGCAGAAAGAAAATGGAATAGCCTTGAAGTGTTTCCAGAGTGTGATTGAATCCCTGGATTCCCTGGGCTGGGAGGAGAGGCAGTTTGCACTGGTGAAAGGACTTCTGGCAGGGAATGTCTTTGACTGGGGAGCAAAGGCAGTCTCAGAGTAGGTGTTAAATCCTTTAACAGCACCCTTTAAGTTACAGAATGTCCAGTTGTGGGGTTTTTTTCTAAAAAATAAAGTTCCTCAATCTTCCCATCAGCATTTGTACAGCACTGTTGCACCCCACAGCTGGTTTAAGTCTTTACATTTCATGGTGGCTTGCAGACTCAAAAATGTCTTTTTTGCCTGTAGCCTGCTGCCTGCAAACATCTGTACATTGCTGAGGCTGTTTTCTTCCAGCATCAGAGCTCTGATTTAATGTCCTGATGAGCTTTTTGTTGTTAACATCATCACAAAACACAAAATTCTGGGAGCCACAGACACGCCCAGGATAAGCAGTGCAGTAAAACTGCTGGGCACCAGCTAAAGAAGTGTTAGAATTCCCCTGCTGTGAGATGGAGGTGTTGAGCTGTGTGCCCTTTGTTTCTCTCCTGTTCCAGTGTTCTGGAGTCTGAGCCACAGTTTGGGTTTGAAGAAGCCAAGTCAAAGCTCCAAGGTAAGGGGAGATCCGTGGCTGGAGCTGGGTGTCACTGAGGGGATGGAGTGGGAATGTTTGTGGGGTTCTGCTGCCCAGATGACAGGGAATCATTAGGAATAATCATTGTTAGAATTACTTAAATGCAGACCCAGAGGCTGGGTGATGCTCCAAAGGAATTAAACCTGCACACTCTGTCCTTAAACACAGGGGGGCACCCGCTGTGGTGTCCCTGCCTGGGAACAGTGTCCTGGGGGTTCCAGCACCCAACTCACAGCACTCCAGAGCTTTAGTGTGGAAATTCCACTTGAGCCTTCTCTCATGGAGCCCTTCCCATAACAGAGAGCTCGGGAACCCTGAACTACACATTTAACACTGCAAACCTGAGCTCAGATACTCAATGCTGCAGTGATTGCAGCATTCCCCTCCTGCCTGTGCCATGTGCAGAGTGCCTGCTGATAAGAGTTAGTGGCTGCTGATAAATGCTGACACTGCTCTGTCTGTGCCACAGAACGTCCCTGGTTGGAGGATTCCTACAGCCAGTGGCTGGAGCGACTCAAGGTACGACCCTGGGGGCCCTAAACACACTAATTAAACTCTTGAATCATCAAATTATGGGGTTTGAACAGAGCTCTGTCCACACAGCCAAAAACAAATCCCACTAACTCACTATAAAGAAAAGTTCCTTCCCTGAATTCCCACTGGAGCCCAGCTGCTCTCAGAGCTGCTCCAGAGCTGCTCCTCCTTGTCAGGGCTCTTATTTCCCTACACCCAGACCCCTGAATGTAAAAACCTGGGCCCAAATGTAGTGTTTGAGTTGTTCCTCCCCCTGAGTAGCCAGCTTAAAACTGGCATTAATGTAGGAGCTTGCTGGAAGTAATGAACTTATCAATTAGCAAAGCTTTTTTTTTTTTT
>VXBU01015246.1:2533322-2632916 GCA_013400315.1 Bombycilla garrulus
CAGGGTGGGGCAGGACAAGGCACAGGGCTCACCTTGGTGAAAAGAAGGACACAGGGATGCAGGAAAAGGTGCAGAGCACACCCTGGTGGAAGGAGGGACAGGGGGAGGCAGGACAAGGTGCAGGGCTCATCTAGGTGAAAGGAAGGACACAGGGAGGCAGGACAAGGCACAGGGCTCACCCTGGTGGAAGGAGGGACAGGGTGGGGCAGGACAAGGCACAGGGCTCACCCTGGTGGAAGGAGGGCCAGGGGGAGGCAGGACAAGGCACAGGGCTCACCTTGGCGTGCGCGGCCGCGCGGCGGCTGCTGCTGGAGAGCTCGGCCAGGGCGGCGAGCAGCCCGAGGGCGAGGCCGATGCCCAGCGTGAGGAAGAGCCCGCCCAGCGCCGGCGGCTCCAGGGGCCCCCAGCGGTCGCGGCTGCGGTGCAGGCAGCTGCTCTCCCACCACTTGTTCCGCAGGTAGTCCAGGTCGCCCGACTCGCGCAGCTTGAGCACGGCGATGGACAGCGGCTTGGTCCAGGGGGAGGCTGGGCAGGGGGAGAGGAGAGAGAGGAGGATGGGAGAGCTCCCAGCCACGGTTCAGTTAAACACTGTTAATGGGCACGGGGTGAGAGGGGGCACTGAACGCAACCCCACCTGCCAAAGGCTTTTCCTGGCTAACAACCACCCTGCCCTGCCCACAGAGAAGTGGGAGCACCTGTGGGGTAAGGACGGGACACACACAGATGCTTTGGGAAGAACATGAGCAGATTGTCCCCTGCTCGTTGCATTAGGGGATCTGCATTCCCGGGGCCAAGGACACCCTGGAATATTTGTGGATCAGAGTTCAAAGTGAGAGCCACTGAGTGCTGGTGTCAATTCCCCACAGTGCAGTGACCCCGCCATGCTGCATTCTCAGTCTGGCCACCCTCGACAGCAGAGTTGGCTCTGGCACGTTGCCAGGGAGCAGAGGGGCACAGAACGGCACAGAGGGGCAGCACAGGGGCAGCAAAGGGGCAGCAGTGGGACACAGAACAGCACAGAGGAGAGGAAAAGGGACAGAGAGGGGCAGCAGAGGGACATAGAACGGCACAGAGGGACAGCAGTGGGACACAGAGGGGCATAGAGTGGCACAGAGGGGCACAGAAGGACACAGCAAGGACACAGAAGGACAGCAGAGGGACACAGCAGGGACACAGAAGGACACAGCAGGGACACAGCAGGGACTCACCCTGGGCCGTGGCGATGCCGAAGCCGCGGGCCCCGATGACCTCGGGGGCCCTGATGAGGTTGCAGTGCCGGGCGGCCGCCAGGTCCTGTGAGATGGACTCCCCGATGAAGGCGTAGTTGGAGTCCATCACGCGCTGCACGGCCTCCTGGTAGGTCTTGACCAGCACGTGCTCCCTCCTCTTCTCCATGTACTCATAGATCATCTGGTGGATGGGGTTCTTGGAGTTCTGCAGCACAAAAATCCAAGTGTCAAACTCGAGTGCGAGACAACCACCCCCAAAAAATGAAAATCTGCCTGCGTGTGCAAGGGTTGTAAAACAATTTGGAGAGGAAGAGCACTTAAACCATCTGTGAACCTCTGCAAGCACAGATTGTCCCCAGCACCAGGGACAAGCATCACACAGGGGTACAAGTGTCACAGATGGCACCTGCTGCTCCAGGTACACAAGGGCAGCCCTGAACAGTAGAGAGATTTTTAAAGCAGAATACAGAATAAAAATAAGAGTTCTGTGCCTGCTTTCCTGTGAAAGACATGGAGGAAGGGCTGAACAGAACAATAACTGTATTATTTTAAGTATTGCAGGAAAACAATGGAAGTGGTCAGTGCTGAGGGTGTTGTGGGGGTTGCAAGGCCTGAGCTGTGTGACTCAGCCCCAGCCCAGCAGCCCCACAGCCCCTGGCTACGGGCAGAACGAGACTCTCTGCACCTTGAAGTAGTAGAAAGTCGAGGAGCCCTCCAGTGTCCCAAACTCCAGATTCCTTTGCTTGACCAGGTCCTCGAAGGTCTGGATGGGGAGCTGCTCGCTGCCGGAGCCCAGCAGGGCTGTGAAGTTGGCGATGTAGGCGGCCAGCAGGGCCAGCGTGAAGAGCCACCAGACCACGGCAATGACCCTCACCGAGAGCGCCTGGGGCCGGGGCGTGGCACCTGCACCACAGGGAGCCAATCGAGCACCGTAAATCACACGGAGGGACGGGACGTGGGGCCACAGACACACCGAGAGCTGCAGAGGCACCGGCCTGACTTACACAGACTTCCCTTTAAGTAAAGGCAAACTACAAACCCTGCCCTGAAGCTACACAGAGCCTGGGGGGCCCCACAGTGCTGATCTGAGCAGGGCTGGAGCAGCAGCAGCGGCCCAAAGCTGCACAAAAACTCCTGTGCACAAAGCAGCCATGCCAGGCTCAGCTGGGCATTGCCCAGAGCAATGGTTACCCAGAGCAGAAAATGTTCCCCAGCCAGAGGCAATGACCTGAGGTCTGTAATCACACCTCCCCAAACTGGTTTAGTGCTCCAAGTGTCCCTGCTAGGACACCTTTACAGTGTCACAGAAGGGGCTGGGTGCATCATCACCTTAAAAACCCCGCTGCTCCCAGGGCTGCTCTGGTGCATCCTCCCAGCTCACCTTGCAGGGCCAGTGCTCCTGCTCCAAACCAGAGGCTGTTCAGGAAGGTGAAGTGGTTCTCTTCATTCTTTGGCTCATTCCATTCACAGGGGCTCAGTCTGCGGGAAAATGACAGGATAAAACCAGACATTCAGAGGGAAAAAATAAAAATAATCCCCATCAAGAGATCTGCTGTTCCTCATGGGGAGATCCCGCTCATAAGGCTGGCCTAATCTGACGGGACTTCAGCTTTCTTAGCCATTGTACTAGAGCTGTACAAGAAGTTCCTCAAAGCAAAAGGCTCCCTGGGACTTTCAAATCCTTTCACAGGTGAGAAAGCCACTGACTTGAGCACAGTCTGTGAAACAAATGCATTTGTACCTGGCGACAAGGAAGAGGCAGAAGCACGTGAGCAGGTAAGCGAATAAAAGGGCTGTCCAGGTCTCCTTGCTGAAAGGAGACAGGAAGTGGAAGAAGGACATGTCCTGGGAGGCCGTGTCCTTGCGGAGCAAGATCCCAATCCCAGTCTGCAGGAAGGGCGTGGTGAAGGACACCACCTCCTCCCTGGCTGAGGTGACGGTCAGTGGAGCCACTGCGATGTCAGCTTCCTGCCAAGAGATAAAACCCATCAGCCACACAGCCCAGGGAACATTTCTGTCCCTCAAACATTTCTGTCCTTCAAGCAGGTGCTTCCCTGGCTCGGTGGGGAGGTGGTGAAATGGCATCACTTCTCCAAGCCAACAGCCTTGGGATGTGAGCCCCAAGGAACATGACAGGTTTGCCATTGAAATCATTGGAATGGAATTCCAGCCAGTGGAATCATTCACAGTGAGGTGCTGGTTGGTATCTGGGGCTTCTGGTTTCCTTCTGCAGCAGGAGCTAGGCTGGGTTTGCTCATAAAAGGCTGTTCTGTCTGACTCTGGCTGAGAGCTGGGCACAGACTGAGCTCAGAGGGGCAAAGAGCTTTAATTGAAGTGCTCCCCAAAGATGACAGAACATCAGCCACAGGGAATGCACCTGATGGGGTGAAATGTGCATTCGAGCATCTCTTGAAGAGTCTGGGCATTGCCATTGTGAATGAAATAAGTCTCACCCAGGGGTTAAGCTCAGGGTAAGTTTGGCCAAGGTGTGTGCACAGTCTCACAGGTTGAAACACAGACACGTGCTGCCCTGGGAGTGCCTGGCTCTCACGGGGTTCCCTGCTGTGGCCGCTGTCTCCTTGTGCCTTATTCCATCTCCGTAGGCCAAACCCAACTCCCAGTCTTGCTGCCCATCAGTTCTACAGGACAACTCCGAGTTCCTCGGTCCCTAAGGAAGCTCCCAGGAGCTGTCTGTCCCTGCAGAGCGGGTCAGGAGCAGGGGCTGGGCGTTACCCTCCTGAGGATCTCGCCGATCATGCCGCTCCAGTTGCCGCCGGCAGCCACGGCCCCGTACTGGCCGTCCCCCACCACCTTGACGCGGTACTGGAAGCGCAGCATCCCCGCCAGGGCAGCCAGCAGCTCCATGCAGTATCCCTCCAGCTCGGCTCCCCGCACCATCACATACGGATCCTCCTGGCAGGGAGGGACACGCACAAACACACACACAAACACACACAAACACACACAAACACACACAAACACACACAAACAAACACACACAAACACACACACAGAGCTGCAGCGGCCCCAGCGGGGTTAAACCCGGCCCCTGCAAACCCGCCCCGTTAGTCCTGCCCCTCGGTAATGCAGGGACAGCAATTCCAGGCTGGGGAGATATTCCCTGGAGACATGAACCACCACCAGGGCAGCTGCGTCCTGCAGTACCACAGGGATAAGTGAAAATCTCAGCCTAAAAGCCGAGTATTTTCATTTTGGCCCATCAAAGCCTCAGGGCTGGGCAGGGCCCGACATCAGGGTCAGAAAATTCACTGCTGCAGAGTCTCCTGGAAGTCCTGCTTGTCTGGAGCGCCTGGTGATGCATTTGGGGGATTTTATCACCTGGTTTTGTCCCTGTGTGACCTTTACATCGTTCCTACCTCAGGGCAGAAACAACACACGCAGGACTGAGCCCCTGAGGTGTAGCTCAGCAGAGAGGCCTGGCTGCCTTCCCAGAGCACTGACACGGCCCCAAATCCTCCCTGTGCCCTCAGGGACAGCCCCCAAATCCTCCCTGTGCCCTCAGGGACAGCCCCCAAATCCTTCCTGTGCCCTCAGGGACAGCCCCCAAATCCTCCCTGTGCCCTCAGGGACAGCCCCCAACTCCTCCCTGTGCCCTCAGGGACAGCCCCCAAATCCTCCCTGTGCCCCCAGGGACAGCCCCCAAATCCTCCCTGTGCCCCCAGGGACAGCCCCCAAATCCTTCCTGTGCCCTCAGGGACAGCTCCCAGATCCTCCCTGTGCCCACTGCAGGCAGGTGGCACCTCTGCACCCTGAGCCAGCCCCCAAAACAACACAAGGAGCAGGGACATCCCTGTCAAAGGCAGCCCAGAACACCCCCCGCACATAAATGGTGGGATAGAAAGGGCAGAGTGCAGTTCCAGCTGTTCTGGCCTTACCAGGATGGTTGTGACAGTCAGGGTTGGAAGACCCTCGCCTGTTCCCCGTGAGTCTGTGCCCTGCAAACCAGAAATTGAGGAAAGGTTGGATTTTAAAGTCCCCACTAGGCTGGAGGTTGTGCCTGAGCTAAACCAGCCCTAAACCTGCCCCGGGAGCTGCAGTGACTGCTGACTAATTAATAAATCACAGCGTTTCACTTCATTGCCTGGCGCAAACAGAAATCGCTGCAAATGTTGCCGCACATCTTCAGAGGGTGTGTGCAGCCTTCCCACGAGACCCGTTCGTGCTGCACACAAAAGAATTAGCAGCCAATTAAGGTCTCATTAGAGAGCAATTCCAGGAGACACAGAACAGTTGGAAACCTGAGAGAAGGAGGAGGAGAGGAAAAGGTGGAAACACTTCTGTGAGTTAAAGACACATCTTCCAATTTTACAGCCACCCAGCTGGAGAGGATTCCTCATCAAAGCCACTTCAGGGCAATTTAAGCTCTTTCTAGTGAAGTGCCAAATTCTGTGAGGTTTGTTGGTCTTAGCTGTACCTGCTTATTGTAAAATTACGGGGTGATTTTTCCAGACAGAGAGAGAGGATGTGTATATGTGTGTGTGAATATATATATATGCAATACAAAATGTGGAAAAGGAACCTCAGTCCTTTCAGGAGCCAAATGATCTTGTTTTAATTCTCTCTGTGCAGTGGAAGGGTTTGAGGGATGAGCTTTTACTTGGAAGCTGTGATCACAAGTTCCCCAGCTCTACCAGCCATGAAAGACAGGGCTACTGGCAGGTTCTTCCCTGGGGCATTTTGAGCTCTGGACAAAAAAAAAATCAGTCAAAAAACCCCACAAAAACAAGCAAACAAAACCACCACAGAGACACAGCCAGCATGAAGAGTGTACTTAAAATAATAACTCCTCACAGATTAAAACCTTTGTACACTCTGAGCACAATTTCTGAATTAAATATGTCAGATTATCTGCCCTATGCCTTCGTTAGTAGCTCTGCACTAATGAACTCACACATACCTTACTCATGGCATCATCATTCCTCCCAGCTCCTGGAAAAATACAACAAAATCAGATTTGTGTGGGGCTTGTATTTACAGCTCCTCGTTTCACAGTGCACTGAAATAATCAGAACGATCGCCCTCAATCCCAAACTCCCTTTGTTTCCTCCCCCAGGGCACAAAAGAAGGTAGAGACAGGAACGGAGTGGGGCTGCAGGAGGTTGTAATGTCACTTAATGATGTCACTTAATGTCCCTCACCGCCTGAGGGATGGATCCTGCACAGCACTGGATCCCTGAGGAGAGGCAGCACCAGCTCTGCTTCCTCACAGCCCAGATTTGCCCCCATTCCTGCCCAGCCCCATGAGGAGAAGCCAAAAGTTCCTCACCACCCACTTCCCAGACACTGTTTTTTCTTACTCTTCATTTCCCCCATTAGTGGCAGGTTTTACATCTGAGATGCAGAATTAAAACCACAATTTTATCAAGATATTGATTACTAATTGCCCAGGAGGATTTTTCTAGAATCTGCTTAGCATTGCTCCTTGGACTCAGAGAATTCACGTCACAAAAGCCAAAAATCCCTCAAGATAAACCAAAAAAATGCAGGGTGTTTTCACTCTTTCAAGCAAAAGCTGTGAGTTTTCCTCTAAATATAACAGCATATTCATTCATTATGTATTTATTTTTCCTCCTTTGGTGTTGCATTTTCTGGCCTTGTGCTGAACTCCACATTATTGTAAAACAAAACCTGTTTTTTCCCTCTCCACTACAGTTCTCCATGGGGGCTGGAAATCTTCACAAAGGAGTTCTCTTGTCTCCCTTTAGCAACCCTTTAAAGCCAGCAGCAGCTTTTGGAGGCCTCTTTCTGAGGGCCTGTGGGGTTCCTTGGAAGGCAGCAGAGCGTTCTGAGGGCTCCAGCTCCCAGCTCAAAGCCCCTTTGTGAGCCCTCCTGAAAGGCTCAGGGGCGATGGGGCTGCAGCACCAACCCCAGGTCATGGCACTGATCCTTCCCAGCATCAGGAATCCTCCTGGGAATCCTCCTGGGAATCATCCTCCTGGGAATCATCCTCCTGGGAATCATCCTCCTGGGAATCATCCTCCTGGGAATCCTCCTGGGAGGCTGCAGCAGCGCAGGACAAAGGGAAGGGCTTGTCACTCCCTTCCCTGTGGGTTGGTGGCTGCAGGAAGTGGCTGTGGCTGCACAAAATCAGCTTTTCTTTGCTCCTGCTGCTCTGAGCTTGCCCAGCTTCCCAAGGGAGGCTCCTGGGGAAAAGGCTCTTGGCCACCTCACCTCAGTTTTCTCCCCCATCCTCAGCGCATCTTGCTGCAGCTCAAGGGGCCATAAACTCACAGAAGTGCAGCTTTAGCCACAATAATCACACCTAAACTCACCCTTTTTCTTGGCTTTTTTTTTTTCATTTTCCCCCATCTCTGACATCTGGTTTTCAACTGTAGCAGCAAAGACACTTGGGGACATCGAAGACACTTGGTAGCAGCACTCACAAAGTCACAAGGTGAGCCCTGGGGAATCTCTTAACAACCCATTTGAAAGCAAATTCTGAGATTAAGACAAAATCCTGCAAGCACTGGCAGGTAAAAATTGAAGGAATTAATGCTCTGAAAAAGAATAAAACCAAGTTTGTTGCAACCAACACTTCTGGATCCTTTTCCTCACCTGCCTGGCTTGATTCCCTCAGGAGCAGCATGGCTGTAACCACACAGATTGTGAAGTGAAGACCTTTATCCATTGGAGCAGAAATTCCTGCTGCTCTAGAGGAACCTTCCTGCTGGAGGTGAAAAGCAAGCAGTTAAACCTGGTTCTACAGTTTCTCATCACTGAGACCAGTTTGTCCTGCATTTTCTGCTCCTTTTTCTGTAGAGCCACAATTCCAAACAAATTCTCCAGCTGAAAGCAGTCTCTGCTGAGCTCAGCCAGAGCAAATACTAAAGAAAGGCTCTGCTGAAGTCCCCACTGCAGCAGAAAGGGTGTGACCAACCTAAAAAAGGGGATTTACCCACTGGTGGTTCTTTCCCTGTGGGTCCCCACCAAGGCAAAGGGCAGGAGAGGAAGCAGCAGCAATATTTTTAATGGTATTTGTTGTCCAGCAAGATACAGGACACCATTACACCAGAAATGATAAAAAAATTAAAGATGCCTGAGAAAATTTAGAATTTATGAAAGTGTGCAGGCAAAAAATATACTACATGGCATTACTTGCTGCTGACTGATGCTCAGAAAACACTGGATTTAGTGATCTTATCAGCTTTTAGGAAATTTCCCCAATCCTGCATCCTGCAAAAACCCTTAGCATTACAGCTCAGTTCTTTCCCTCACTCATTTTCCCTGTATTTTTCACCTAATGAGAGAAATAACTAAAACCTCCACAGAAGGTTTTTTCCAGGTTAAAATTCAATGCTGATTTTGTTGTTGCTGTTGTTAAAAAATGCTAAAATAAAAATTTGATATTAAAATATGTTGATCCTTGTGAAGGGACCAGAGGAGAGGGCTGAGATCTGAGCTGTACATCAGCCAACACTGACTTTATTCTACAACTACTTTTTAGACAAAGTCGTTGCTGCTCTTGGCTGTTGCCAGAGCAGCACAAAAACTGAACAGCTACATCAACCTCAGGGGGAAAAAAGGAAAAGAAGCAGCAGCCTTCATGCTGAGCCAGGGAGGAGCTGCACTTTTCCTGGTAGATTTAAGCTCTAAATTACTTTTCCTTTTCCCTTATAATTTGGTACATGCAACAAAATCATCTTTGTTTCAAGCAGCCTCCTCTAAAAAAACCCAAACTAATCAGAGCTGGTAACACATTGGTGGCATCACCTGGAAAAGAAAGTTGTTAAACACGCTGTTTATAAACTGATTTTCTAAGAGCACAAATAGGGTGTAACTCTGGGTTAAAAAGCCAGGAAGGAGCCTGTGGCACCAGGCTTTGCCCCTTGCCAGAACCAGAGGATGAACTGAAGGAGTTTCTCACTTACAGCCACTCCCTTGGCCCGTCTGTCTGTCTGTCTGTCTGTCTGTCCGTGCAGGAGCAGCTCGGGATGCCCGGCACGGGAGGAGAGGGAATCCCGCAGGCTCGGGCATCCCGTGCTGGGTTAAATACCCGGGAGAGGAGGAGGAGGAGGAGGAGGAGTGGTCTCGACACGTGCCAGCCGGAGCGGGGGACACCTGGGGCTCTGGGGATGGAGGACACCACACACAGACCAGGCTTTGGCAGCAGCTCAGCCCAGCAGCTGGATGCTGCAACACAAAATTCTATTCCTGCCCTGTGGTGTTCCTGTAAAATTCCTCCCTTTGGAGCTGTCCCCGGCAGCTGTGCCCATTTTCCTGCCTGTTGATCACACAGATAAAATCAGCTTTGAAAAGCACAATCAAATGTTCATTGTCAGTGTTCATGAAGGCCGAGCTGGAGGAATACAGACCACAGCACACTGCCTGTGATCTAGAGACTTTGGATTTCGGATCTTACAGTTTAATGAACTGAAATCCACATCCAGGAGTCTCAGGATGCACAGGAAGAGCAGAAGAATGAAGAGCAAAACTGTGACCTTCTGCTGACTTAAATTCCAAGTAATTCTTAAATGCTGGCATAAATTCCACTTACAGGAATAAATAAATACATGATGAATGGTCAGTATTATGTAGTGTGACAAAAAAAAGCTGCAAAAATGCTTGCTACTAATTTAGAAGCAAGAGGGCAAATTTCACATGTACCCTAATGAGTTAAATCCAGACACTTTTGGTTAAAATTCTGAACAAATTAAATGTTTTGAAATGCTACATGATGCTGCTTCCTGTGAGGTGCATTAATTTAACAGGTATTGCTTAATCAATTAAAGATAAAAATAACCAGATTGTGAGACAGTCTTTGAGAAGACACAAATAGGCCTTTTAAACATTAACTTTCCAAAGCTGTCAAGTTGCATGTACTTGACATTAAAGCTACAAAAGCATTAAAGTTACAAAAGCAGCGACCCCCTGCAGCTTTTCAGCCTGAAATTAAAGTATTACAAGAATGATTTTTCGCCCAGAGAATGTTAATGAAATTTGCTTTGTGCTGGGACACAATGGGAGGCTCCTCTTGGCAGATCACACGTTCTGCTGCAGCTTCACCTCCTTTCCTGCAGAGCCTGCAGTGCTGCTCTGGGTCACCTCAGTGCACATCCCAAAGCTTTGCTGCACAAAGCTCCCCTGGCATCTGCAGGAGTGAGTCCTGCAGACAAGCTGTGCAGATCTGAGAGCCAGGCTGCAAGACTGAGAGAATATTTTCAGACCAAACAAATGCTGAAGAGTATTTGAGATTTAAGCAGAAAATTTAATCCCTCCA
This sequence comes from Bombycilla garrulus, assembly GCA_013400315.1. NCBI lineage: Eukaryota > Metazoa > Chordata > Aves > Passeriformes > Bombycillidae > Bombycilla > Bombycilla garrulus. Next base: position 2,543,790 of record VXBU01015246.1, read on the forward strand.
GCCTCACACTTTGATATCGGAGAGCTGAAATTTTGTTCCTGTTTTGGTATCTCAGAGTTTTTAAATTCTTGTGGCCAAGTGATGCTAAAATTAGAACCAAGAGCCCTTTTCCAGCTCCACAAGTGACAACCCTTCCTGGAGGAGTGTGAAGGAAGTAAAATGCACTTTCACTGTGCACTTTGCCGGGACAAGAATAGAAGTGATTTTTCAATCAAGTGACAGGTGAAGAACAAAACTGTGCTGCAGCATTTTCAGCCAGACTTTAAACCCCCTCAGTGATGAAACAGGGCCATCTGTGTTACTTGTGCAGCTGCTCCAGGAGGGATCAGCTCCTTCTGTCTGTTTGGCTACTAATTGCACCAGAATTTTCACCCTGGCAGCCAGGGCTCTGCCCCAGCCCCTGTGCTGTGTCTTACACCACAGAATGTCAGTCTCTGCCAATCCTCCTCTCTGCCAATCCTTGCACATGTTCTGGAGGACCTGAGAAAATCTGAGCTGGGTCTGCGCTGGCTACCCCTCTGAAAAAGAGAAAAATTAGATGTTATCCACAAAGGAAGTTGAAAAACAAAGCAGATAGAATGAACCATGTTTGTGCATCACTAACCCCAGTGCTGTGTTGCAGCTGAAGAGTCACCAGCTGGAAGGTTAAATATGTTTATTTTAGTAGTGTAAGGTGGTTTTACAAACAAGTTCTTAAATTTTGCAATATACACAAAAGAATCATTACAAAGGCAAAATATCCTCTCAATAATAGGGACTCTATGAAACCTGAAATAAAATTAAACCTCTGTTTCTCTTTAAAATGCATCTCAGTAAACATTCTTCTCCATCACTGATAAAATGTACATCTATAATAAATGACATCATAATTGGGGACTGGGGGGGACACATGACAACATCTCTAAAAATAAAAATAATAAAAAAAAAGGGGGGAGGGAAAATGTTTACTCCGTTTAGGTTGTTATTTAATTCTAAATATGTCCATCTAAAAAATTAAATATCTCTCTTTTTTGAACATATCATTGAAAATTTTGCATGGCAGTGCAATACAGAAATAGTAAAATTCATCCAAAAAGTGCTATGTACAGCAGCATTGTTAAAATACCATAAGAAGGGACAGTGCAGTTTCAAGAAAAGACTAACATGCTTTGTAGCCATTTCTGAAGTCAAGTCAGAAGATATTTCCTGTCTATTTTTAGCCATTCCCTTCTCTCTCCTGTCTCAATTCCCTCAGACAATGCCTTGAGACAGGGAACAGTCCCAGTTCAGTTCCAGCGTGTGCATGTGTACAAACATGTGCAGACATAACTTTGCATACACACAGGTGTATATATAGATATATATATAGATAGATATATAAACAGGCTGGGTTTATAAAAGCATTGCTTTGGAACAGGAGAGCTCTTCTTCAAAGAGAAAATATGGATTTTCACTGAAATAAGCAGGTCCACAGTGGAAGATGGACTATGTCTACTACATTATTAATTCACACCCTCAGAGGCCTCAAACTCTTCCAGAAAATAAAACGTGCTTCCAAGTCCAGCCTCCTTACACGGATCCGTGATTTGTAAGAGCAAAATTTACCTTAGCTGTCGTTAGCATCACATTTAGCTATTAAACATCAAGGTTACCTATTGTCAGATGAATTATTGAAATTAGTAAAGACCAGGAGCAAACTGCAAACACAAGAAGTGGTCCCACACGAAGGAGGCCAAATCGGAGGCTGGGCAGAGCGCAATTAAAAATGAATCCTCATCTGTTCTCTTGGAGTCGTGGTATTAAACACCCTTGGGCTCGAGGGAAGGCCAGGAAGCACCGAGCCGTGGCAGGACGTTTTGGGCCTCTCAGGTGGCTGTGTTTTGCTGTGACAGGAGTGTAAACAGCGCCCAGCACTGCCAGGGTCACAGCTTGAGCATGAAGAACACCTCGGTGTCCGCCCCGCACTCGGGTTGGCCTTTGGGCGAGGACGGCAGGGCGGCGTGGGCAGCGGGGTCGGTGCAGCCAGCCCTGGCCACGCTGCAGGCGCCCTCGGGGTTGCCCCTCTCCTCGATGGGGCTGCCCCCGAGCTGTGCCCGGCCCTGCAGGCGCTGCCTCTCCTGCGCCTGCCGCGCCCTGTTGGCGATGTAGCGCACGCGGCTCTGGCTGCGCGAGGACGAGCGCCGCAGCAGCCCCACGCTCTCGCCCTCCTCCTCCGACTCGCCGGGCTCCAGGCTGATGGGGGAGGTGATGTCGTTTTCCTGCTGAAAGGCTGTCAGCTTCTTCAGCTGCTCGGTCAGCTCGTCCCGGGATTTGGCCGAGGGCCGCAGGCCCGAGGAGCGGCGCTGCTCCCGCATGGAGCGGGTGACGAAGCTCCTGCTGATGCTGCGGTACTTGCTTTCGAAAGTGCACACGATGTCATCAGAGGTGAGGTCCCCGAGGCTTTTGGACTTTGTTTGGTTATTCCCAACCGCATCATGAGCTTTGGATTTGTTGGAGGACTGCCTGAGACTCTCCATGTAGAGCCTGCTCCAGGTGTGCCTTCTAGGAATGGACGAGAAGGCGTCCTGAGAGCTCCTGGCCAGGGGCCGGGGGCACAGCTCATCAGCTGGCAGCTGGCCACACCTCAGGTTGGGGTTGGACTTGCTCTTGCTCACCATTGGCATCTCGGTGCTGCAGGTGGTGGCGGAGCGCGGGCGCATCCCCTTCCTGATGGCCAGCGGCTCCAGGCTGTCCTGGCGGACGCCCAGGTCCGGGAGGCTTTTGCGGGCCAGGCTGGGCAGGGAGAGGTCGATGACGGTGTCGTTGGAGGACATGCTGGACGAGGAGGACATGCTGTCACGGTGGCTGCTGCAGTCCAGCTTGCTCCAGATCCGGTCATTGACTGTGGCATCAAAGTACACTTCTGCTGCTGGAGACAGGCTGCTCGGAATTTTTATTAAGGCTGAGGAGTCTGACGTCTTCAGTCCTTCACTCTTTGCCCTTCTTGCCAAAATGTAAGAGCTCGTCTGAGAAACAGAGACAGGGAGAGCCTGTGCAGCCCAGGCTTTCTGGGGAGAATCTGCCTGTGTGCCGTTAATGACGCTGCTTGGCTGGGGTGGAACAGCTGCTGCACCCAGGTTTTGCCCTTTGGATTCAGAGGTGCTTTTATTGTCTGTCAATACCTGTCCTGGTCGGTTGTTTTGCTTCTGGCAGTTTCTTACAAGTTGGACAGCACTGTGATCTGCTGCCTCTACCAGCCTGGCTTTTTGGGGGTGTGCTGCTGATCCACTCTGATCTTCAGCCTCAGTGCACTGCGTCCAGCCATTTCCTTCTGTGGGACATCCTGCCACGCTTGTCCTCTCATCCTCTGGGGCTACTAAACTTGTGTCAGCTGCTCTTGGGACATCCTGCCCTTGGTCTTCTGCAGCCAGATTTGTTCCTTTTTCTCTGGAGGGTAGGGGCTCTTGAGGCTGGTTGGGTGTGCTGCTTCCCTCTGATGGAGCTTCAGTGGAGTGGTCAGACCCAGATCCTTCCTCAGAATCACTGTAAGAGGTAACGGGCAGAGGGAAGAGAAGGCTGCAGTGATGGTTCTCATGGGCAAGGACAGGCTCTTCTGTGATCGTTTCTAGGCTGCATAAAGAAGTGACTGACCTCTGGATTGAGAAGTGGCAGACGTCTGCTTGGGAGGCATGAAAAGAAAAAGAAAAAAACAAGAAAAAAAAAAGGGTACAGGGTTAGTTATCTCTTACAAATTACAGCTTAGACTAAGATTCCTTATGTGTTACCATTTTGTTCTCAAGGTACTAGTTGCCTACATTAATCATGATTTTAAAAATAACTTGTGATTCCAAATGCCTGGCCAAAGGCAGCAAAACATTTTGCACATTCAGTTTTAGCTGCACAAAGCCCTGTTGCTTCAAGAAATCTCAGTCCATGCACAGCAGCACCCATGTGACTGTTCTGGTTCTCTTATCAAACAACAACAGTACCCAGCAATTTTTGCCCTTTGTGTCCCCTTTTGTAAACCAGCTTTGCTTCCTCCACCATCCAGCACCACTTGATTTGCAGTTTTCCTTCCTTGCAGCACTCAAACAGGTCAGGGTATCAGAGCACAACCAGAGCATGTACAATAATCAAAACACCAGTTTGACCAGCAGATGTGATCCCAATGACCAACCACTCAGAAGAGAAGCAGCACAGGACTTGTGGAGCAGATTACAAATGATCTGCAGACAGTGGAATGTTGGCAATGGGACTTTTAAAAACAAAACAAAAGCTTTAAACCGACTTTGCTCTTCTTAAAAAAACTTGGTAATTTCTATTTCAAAAACAACTCTGCAGACAGATGGGTCATGAACAGCAGGCTGAGAGTGCAACCCTGGAGAATCACTACAGCCACCAATTACCTGGAGAAAATGCTCCATTCTCTGCAGTGTTTATCACCTGCACCCTGGGAGCCAAAGCAATCATGCCAAAAAGATTATTTCCCATATCTCCAAAGCACAGTGCAGACATGCATTCCAGAACTAACAAAGCACCATGACCTTAAGGATCCAGGAGCAGGTAATTATAGGGCAGCAAACAAGCAAAAACCAGGACTACAGGCAACAAGGTGCTCGAATCAGGGACACTCAGCAGACATTACCTTTGACTTGCTTGTCCTTTCAGTTCTTAACTAGAGAGAGAGAGTGTGCATGTAGAATAATAGGACAGAACAGAGGAAAAATCCAGTTAATGTAGGGAAGGCAGGTGCAGATAACAGGATAAATTAGTGCTGAGGGAGGGAAAGGAGACATACAGGAATATTCACACATGGTTGTAGGATCCTAAGAATTTCTGACCAACCAGAGCACTCAATGGAATCCACACATGGACAGATATTAAGTGAATTTTTTTTATCATAGAAGAATGAAAATATTTGTTAGTGTTGAAGAAACACACTCCGCTGGATGGGGGAATGGAATCACAGAATCATGGAATCACAGAGTGGTTTGTGATGGAAAGAACCCTAAAAATCATCAAGTTTCAAGTACCCTGACATAGGCAAGGACACCTTCCAGGTGCTCAGAGGAAGCTGGACTCCTCCAAAGCCCTCTCCTAATGGAAAACATCCCCTGCACTCCCAGGACCTGCCCAGGGAATACCAAGCTTTGCCTTTGGCACCAGGATTTGCAGCCCAGGGCAGGAGCTCAGGGATGGGAGCAGCTGTCCCCTGGCCTGTCCTGCGTTAGCTGGGAGTGTTGGAAGGGAATCAGGCACGTGTGCCCAAATCCCAAATCCAGCATTTCACACTCTCAGCGTCTGGAGGAGAGGCAGGAAGAGCCCAGAGCTGATCAGACATGAACTCTGCTTCTCCCCATCCAGCAGCGCAGACTGGGGCACGCTTGGGAGGGAAATCTCTGGAAAAGGTAACGCTGGGGCCATAAAGGGCCAGCTATAATTTCCTGCCTTATCCTGGGGGTAGAATGCCAGTTTCCAAGGGCAGCCACGGAGCTGGTTTCCCTGGTTTCCTGGCCCAAGGCACGGCCTTGCAGGAGGATGGGAAAGGGAGCTGTTTGTGCAAACAGAGGGGCTGTCACTGGACCAGCAGCAGCCAGTCCAAGGCACCATTTCACCATTTTAAGGGTTTGCTGATTCCATGCCTGGGAAGTCAGATGGATTTAATCAAATTTCAAGCATATCACAATATTTGTTTAGTGACTCGGGGGGCTGGCGGGGGAGCTGGCACTGATAATGGGAAATGGTTTCATATGTCACAGTACTCAGAGTTTGTGAAAAGCACAATGCCAATAATTTAGGCATAGAAAGAGTTCTGCTGCTTTGGATTAACTGCAAGTCACGGGAAGCAGCAAACTTCTCCCCCCCGTCATTGTCCTGGTATTTTCCTAAAAGCCCGAAGCAGATATTGGAAAAATATGTCCAAAAAAAAAAAAAAGTATAAAAAAATAGAAGGTAAATTGCAGCCACCCAACCAGAGTAAACTGGTCAAATAAATAAAATATATCAAATTTCAGAATGAGGCTTTCAAAGAAGCCCACTATAGGTGGGCAGTCTAGAATCTGTCACTAAAAAAAGGATAACATCTTAGGAAAAGCACCATAGTCACTTCACTGTTCCTGAAAATGTAATCATCAGTGTCCAAATTTCTTGGACAAGTACTGAGGAGGGTGAGGGATTTGAAGAGGAGCTCTTGAAGTTACAGCCAAAAGCTGTATTTCCTACTTTCTCCTTACAATTCTGTGAAGCAGAACATTCTTATCAAAATCTCTTTCCTTCTCTCCCATGCCTGGCAAATCAGGAGGAAAAATGCCAATTTTTTTACTAAAAGATATCCTTTGATTTCCCGTCATTACAAACCCCAGTTCGTGGTACAGGTGCAGTCACACAGTCCCAGTGCTCAGACTCCTGTTTCTGGCCTGAAACAACCACAAAATGCTGCAGCTTTAGGAACTTTAGGAACTTCCCTCTAAGTGGGCACATTTTGGGTTGGCAGTGGGGAATGCCAGGAGTGCCCCAGCCTGGCTGATGGCAGGGAGCAGCAGATCACACACTGCTGCTCTGTGCTGGGCAGCTCTGCCCTCAGGTCACAGCCAGGGCAAAACCACAGCACAGCACAAATGTTTGCATACACATTTAGGATCAGAATAAGTTGCTGTGTTTATAAAATATGATCTCCTGAACACCCCAGAGCAGAGAATTCCTTCCAGTAATTCCTAGACTGACAGCAGTTCAAGATCTTTGAGGAGGGAACAGGTTTATTGTTATCACATTCCTGATGTGGTTATCCCTCAGTGGAACACAAAGGCTGATAATGGAAATATTGTTTGTTGATGTGGGTTTTCCATATTCAATCTCACTTAATGCTCTGGTTTGGATCTTAAAATTTACTTAGTATCATACCCCATTCACTAAGGGAACAAAAAACCCTGAACAAACAACCCCAACACTTATGGACTACCGACAGTGTCACTACTGCAGATGGTTAACTAGGCATGGCAAGGACTAATCTATACCAGACACATCTACAAAAAAGAAAATAAAAATACTTATGCAGATTTTTTTCTTTTGTCATTGCCAAAATTAAAAAAAAAAGACCTCTTGACAGGCAAACAACATAGAGGAGCTTCTAAGTAAGGACGCTATGCAGAAGCTGAGACAATGATGTGATCTACAGTGGAGAAGGGTGAAGAAAATCTGGTCTTACCAGTAAAGAATATAGGGGATTTACTTCGAATTTCCTCCAATTTTTGAACGAACAAGGCATTCATTTCCCTCTGTAGGGTGCCCACTTGCCTTCGAGAAGGTTCAGACCAGTGCTTGGGCAACTCTGGGCTTCCAAGGCTTTCTAGACTGCTGGAGTTGGAGGACATGGAGCCATTGCTGGCTGCCACCAAGTTGACAGTGCTTCCATACTTGCCACCTGCTTGGCACTGCCACCGCTGCCGGGAGGGAGCCTTTATCCCGTGACACTTAGAGTCACCACTTGTCTTCCCCGGGGTCACAAAACACTGAGTGCTCCTTGTCAGGTCACCTGCAGTTCCAGGGCTGCTGCAAGGCTGCAAATCTGAGTGCGGCCTGGGCTGCCCTCTGACAACCCAGGTCCTGAGCTCTACCCTCTCCTCTGCACTGCTGCCCTGCCCGGGGTGCAGGGGCTCTCTAGCAATGGGCCTGCCAGAATGGTCACTCCAGGGCCCCTCAGGGTCAGGGCTCTCCTTGGAGCCAATCATGCATTTCATGCAGTTGGTGGCCACGCCGATCCTGCCCGAGCTGTTGATGGCACAGCGGGCGAAGACGCTTTGCTTCTCGCCCTGGGGCTCCTGCAGCCTCACCCTGTGTGCCCGGGGCAAGGGCTCGCTGAAAGGAGCCCCGGGGTGGGCACAGCTCTGCCCTGGCCCTTTGGGAGAGCCCTGGGCCTTACCTTTCATGCCCTTGCCAGGTGCCTCCCCAGCGGCACCGTCTCGGGGAGCTGGGGACGGGGAAGCACTTTCTGGCTCTTGCACAAAGCGAGGCTGGGAGGCAGCTTCCACTTCCCGCCCTTCTCCAGCCCCTGCAGAGCTGCTGTCCTTTGTGTCAAAAGCAATTTCAGGAAAGCCCTTCTTGTTCTTCTTCTGGCTCTTGGTGGGTGCACTGGCCGTCCGTCTCAGGATGTGGCTGCTAAAGGAATGTTTGCGATGGAGCTGCCCAGCAGCATGACTGTCCAGAGAGGCCTGCTTTGGATTTCTGAGAAACAGCCCTTTTAGACCTAGAGCTTGCTTGGCCTGAAAAAGAAATAAGAAAAGGATAAAAATATAAAAAGTCCTCTATTAAAAAAATGCAAGGTTCTTCCTCTGGGCACAGAACTCATGAACAAATGATTGGTCACATAGAGTCTCCTGCTATTTTCCTACCATCAGCATGAAAACTAACCCAGAAATAGGACAGGCATTAAAAATGAAAAATATCACTAAAAGCAGCCTTGCAAAATAACACATCTCTTTTTTTTTCTCAGCTAGGTTTTTTGATAACATTTTCCAGCCACGCTTATCTCTATATTTGTCATCATTTTCTTTCTAGCATGTAACTATTTACAACATCTACATAAACATTAGAGCTTTTGAAAAGACAAAAGAAAAAAAAGGAAATACTTCTGTCTACAAGGATTTCATTCTGAAAGCTGATGAGTTTCTCAGTTTCACCCAAAGCAGATGTATTTAAAGTTCTTGCTGTAAATGCATTTTCTAGGAACTGCTGGGAAATAAACACTGACCATAAAATAGAATATTTTTTCAGTGTAAAGGAGATCTACACTTCAACTGAATTGAGCACTGTTGTGAATAGCAGTTAACTATACACACACATAAGGCCATTGAGTATTTCAATTTCTACCTGTGTGATTACATTTTGGTAATTTTTCCTACCATACAACACTTATCCCAAGACACTCGTGTATGTTTTCAGCACTGAGGAAACACACTATAAACAAGGGAAGTTAGTCAGTGTCATAATACAGTTCTCCATAGTCTCAGTAGATATTTAAGCATTAAACACATAAATTCAGCATCATAAATCTCCCACCACCAAACAACTGATTTACATTTCAACGAAACAGAGTTCCAGCATTCCTGCAAACATTCCAGGTGTACTTGCCAGCTTTTCAAGCAGCAGGCTGATGCCTGAGCCAGTGTTGGTTTGCTCTGTGCACAGAGACCACTTAAAGCACAGAAAAGTTTTTCTCTTTCAATCTACTTCTCCCCATTTGTCCTCTTTATCTCCCAGTTAAATCAGACTTTTGAGTAGCTGTAGCATCAAGAATGAATAAACCCAGGGCACATCATGGTTGGGGTTCATTTTAAGCAGCCCATGACAGGACCTGACCAGAGCCACGCTTGGTGGCACTCGCTGTCAGTTCCTGATGTCACATGAGGTCACATTTCTGCAGTGCCAAACAATGGCACAGAAGTGTCTCATTTCACTTACAATGGTCTTCTACCCCCAAATAAATATTTGAGTGCATGCTGGTGCATTTCCAGTTCTGCTGTGCAGGAGTTAGTGGGCAGATATTGGCTGCCCTGTGCACTGAGCCTGGGCTGAGTGCTGCTTTTACCCCCAGTGTTCTGCCCAAGCTGCCATGTGGGACCAAGGTTTATTTGGCTGACACAAGGAGCAATAAAAGTGCTCATAATATTATTTTATATAATATTTAGTCAATTTTAATTGACTGAAGTTTTATTACCACGTGCCAATTTCCAGTGTGAGTAGGATATTATCAGAAATTACCTCTAGGATAAGATAAAGATAGTGGGGTTTGATTTTTCCCATGCAAGGCAAATATTAAATATTGGAAAATCATCTGTGAAAGTCAGACTATTGAACAGTCTGCTTGGATTACTGGGAGACAAGTTGGCAAGTACATGAATTTATTGCTATAAAATCAGACAATATAAATATTTGCAAAACTCAGAAAAAATTGTCATACAAACAACACAGACAAATAATATCCACCAAAAAGAAAAGGGAAGCACTGATGGAATGGGTGACACGCAGTGCAGGGCCCCAGGTGCCATTCTGGCTTGTTTGGTGCAGCTTTGTTAAGCTGGACACTGTTGCTTGAATCAATGGAGTGATTCAAGAACCCAGAGGCAGATTTGATTAACTTGGGAGAGAAAAAAAATTTTAAAATAAGGAAAAAAGTAAAAGAGAGCAGTTTTGAGGGAGATCCAGGACACTGTGCTTTCAGCTTCCAGCCCAGCATTTACAGAGCTGTTTCACTCTCTAAAGCAGACTTGAAAAACAGCACAAGAGGCTTTCCCACAAATTAGCAAATGATTGACTGTCAGTGTTGTTTTGTGTGAAAGAAGGGGTTTGAATTAGAGCCCTCAAGAGAAAAGGCAGGAGAGGGAGAGGCTCGGGGAAGAGGGGAATGGCAGGACTTTTATCCTGGATCTGCTTCACACAGGGAGGGCTCTCTGGCTGTCAATGACCCCACGGGACCCAGTCAAATGTCACAATTCATGGTCCATGAGTTGGAGAGCTCAAAAATGCTAACGAGGAAACGTTGATGCTAATGAAGCTACCAGCTCAAGGCATGCAGGTGTGTGGTGGTGTCTGCACCTCCCTGAGACAGGAGGGGTACCTTCAAGGCGTCTAAAAACGCTCTGCTTCTAAAAGGAGACTTTTTTGACATAGAGAAGCCCACTGAAATCACAAACAGACAGAGTAAAAGCAGAGTAACAGTGAGGGAGGATCCCAGAGATAGGCACACCTAGAAAAACCACAAATTCTGCAGTACATGAGCAGACCACAAAAGAGACGGAAACAAAAAGCCTTTCCAGGAAACAGAGCAATCTGAAAGAGGTTTCACACACAAGTTAAGGTGAAAAAAAAAAAAAATCTAAGACTGTTTTAGTAATACCAAGCTACTGAGCTGGTGGAATATCTCAATTTATAAAAAAGCCCCAAAATGTAAATGTTTGAATTAGAATCTCTGGATTAATAAAGAATGGGTAAAACCAGGCTGATAACTGGGGTGATTTTTATGCTCATAATTAAGAGAGAAGAAATGAAAAAATTCTAGTTTGGACAGCACTCTGTTAACTGAAAATCAAAGCAAAAAGTGATTCAGACAGAACAAACCAGAAAGGGTCTGCTGTAATATTTGTCTGCTGTGTAATATTTGTTCCACATTTTCAGTAGTTTTTTTTTAAAAAGACACACCAAAACAAAACCACAACACATACAGGCTTTCATTCCAAATCCTTATATTTTGTCAGTGCATAGAATCACTTCTGAACACCAGCAAACCCAAAGAGACTGCAGTGACAATGAGAAGCAATCACGAAACACCAAGAAAATCTATGTCCCAAAAAAAAAGCCAAAGTTTAAATGGATGGGTTTGCCCTTCTGCAAACTGTCACCAGCCAGTCACTCATGAAGAAGTTAGTAAGAGCAAATAATTATGAAAGGCCAGGAAATTAAGGCTAAACAGAGAGATAATTTGCCAAAGGAGGTTTGAATTGAAAATATTTCAAACATTCACAGAGGATGATCACTGTCCCTTCCATCAAACACTGCTGGCAAGGGCAGAGATTTGGGAGCTGATGGAGTTAAGTAACTAAAGCAGTTTAAAAAGCTGTTTTCCTGTTCAGAAGTGCTGGAATTGCCCTTTGAGGAGGAGCTGGGCATCCCCAGCCCGTTGGATGCCTCCTCCTGCTGTCGCGATGCCGATATTGCACCTCGCTGCTGCGGGACACACTGAGCTCCCCAAGGCCCTGCAAGGTGCTTTGTACCTGAATTTCACTGCCATTAACAGCACACAGCGCTGCACTGAGAGAAAAGGAGCTGCCTCGGTTTTATCTGGCCTAGGAAAAGTCTGAAATTAGGGCTTTGCTTTCGTGGAAATTGAGATGTGGCACCCTGAGAGCTGTTTATTTCCTGAAGCAAACACACCCTTCATAACAGACAAGGAGTGTAAATATGTCTATTACTAGCATCACCTTTCCTCTCTATTTTAAGAGTTATTATGACAAAAAATCCAAAGCAAATAAGCTTGAAGAATTTAATTAAATTTAAATTGCCAAAACATCAGGCAGAGCTGTTGTAGCATCAGTTTTGCGGGGAACAAGTGCTCAGGGTTAAGGTGAGCAACCTTTGGTTCAGCAAGGTGCACTCACAGGGCTGGACACAATCACAGTATTTCTATAGATGTGTGTGCTGCAATGAAATAACCCTCCCCTGTGGCTTCCCCAAAAAGGCACTGCAAGAATCTCTTTTATAACTTTCCCTATGATTTGCCTTTATTTCCATGGATATTCAGAAAGATCTCAGGCCATCATGACAAGCACAAAGATAAATTTTACTCTAAGAGAATAAAAATGTCAGCCTGGCCCTTCACCCCCTGAGCTTCCTTGGTGTGACACAAGATCCTGGCAGCTCCTGTGAGGGTGCTGCACACCACAGAGACACTCACCTTACCACAGATGTCATTTATAGCCACATGCACAAAGATGGAAGCCTCTTCTATGCCTTCCAGGTACACGTGTCTGTAACCTGAAACAGAAGGAGCAGAGCTGGCACAGGGCTGGGACAGTCACAGGAGGAGCAGCTGGAGCCTTTCCTTTTGTGAGCAGCAGAAGAGATCAGGCAGGTTTCTACCAGCTCCTCCTCACAGTGAGGATCCAGGCTCGAGCCAGGATTCAGGCTCCTTGCCACTCTCAGGTACCTGAGCCACACCACTTGCAAACTTCACCCCCACTTTTTGTCATTAAACATTTTTTTTCATTAAACAGCCGTGTCCTGTTTCATCCAGGCTCTGTTATTGCTGCTGTCAATCCATGATTTAAACTCGACCACATTCCCTCCTCTGGACTTTCAGTCCATTATTAAGACTGCAAACCTTTCATCCAAGGTCAGTTTACTGAGACTGGATTTTTTTTTTTTTTTAATCTTAAACACAAACTTTTTTCTTTACTTTGAAAGGAAAGAAAAATACACACATAGAAGCTTTAATATGAAAGAAGACTGAATGAAAATAGAAAGAGGAAACTGTTAGAAAAGGGCATTTAATAACCTGGATCCCATCACTAGAATAGGTAACTTTCTGTTCTGTGTTGAACTACTACTCATAGTCATAAAACCAAGCAAAACTCTAGAGTTTTTTCAAAAACTAGCATGAAGAAAGGAGGGGAAAAAACATTAAAGGAGTAAAGATTCTGTATAGCAGCATGCCAAGCTGCTAGTATTTATCCACCCTGCTTAACAATCCTACCCATTTTTCCAAAATCTGGTCCCAAAAGTCCTGAGCGAATTGATTTAATCTTCACCACCACATCAGTCAGTAGCTGACTAAGGCAGAGAACTCGGGGTCCAAACTCCAGCCTCTTGTTCTAACTCACAATTTCTGCAGCAGACACATTAATTTTCACTTTTCACAGGAAAAGTCCCAGCCCACTGGTTTGGGATGTCACCCTTTTCTTACCTGGCATCATACTGCTGAAGGCTATTGTCCTCTGGCCGATGAAATCCCTGCCGATGGGGTCGTGGTCCCACACCAGGAACCGGATCAGGGCAATCTCTGGCATGTGCACTGTGAACACCAGCGTCTCCTCCCACATGGGGTTAAAACCTTGCAAGGAGAGAAACAGCCTTTAGGTGTCTCATTCACAAGGAATGTCTCAGCTGCAGTGGCATTCTAGTTTTCCTGACAGGTTGATTGTCGTTCTTGGAAAATCCAGCGCTCCCACAAGGGTTTGCAAGGAGCAGAGTTGGATCTTACCTAAATTTGGCCCTGCTGCCAGCAGGGGTTTGGTCAAGCTGCCTTTTGACCACAACAAGCTCAAAATGCCCTTCTCTCACACATAATGAGAAAACAAATGTCTTGTTTCACACCAAGACCTTCAGCATATTCATACCAGCTCAGTAAAACAAATAAAAATCCAAGTCTAATTAATGTTAAAAATGCTGAAATCCAATTTCCAGTGCTTTGTCATAATAGGCAACAAATTTTATCTACTCCTATTCTTATGGAAAAAAGCTTGCCTGAAAGAGGATGTTTCAGCCATAAAAAATCTAAATCCCAGTTAGTCTTACCATTATCATCAACTACTCTGGTTTGTTCTTTGAAGCAATCAACAGGTAAGCCTATAACTTCTACTTCAACGAACGGATCTATGATCTGAAAAACAAAAAGCAACAAATATTGAAAAGAAAGAGTGACAAAGATGAAACCCAAGCAAATGGCTTTTACAGTATGGGCACTGTACATGAATGTCTGGGTAATTACTGGTCCTGAGCCATATGGAGGTGGTTATTAAATTGATAAAATCTCTCTCCTTTTTTTTTTTTTTTTTTTTTTTGCTTCTCTTGGAAGTTCTGTGTTGGCAATTGGGAGAAAACCATAAAATCATTGTTGTGATGCTTAAAAGTGAAGAAAACCACCTGAAGATGTAGGATGTTCATGACCTAATTTATTCATGGTCTGTCTCTCCCGACAAATAACTGCAGGATGTGAAATCCTCATCCTTAGCCCAGCCAGTATGGAAATAAACCCTCTGCATCACAAAATAACAATCACAGCTGTCCCATACCTCTCCTCTGTCTCCCAGCATGGAATCACGTGGTTTAGGAAGTTGTTGACCACTGATAATTCTTAGAACCAACTGTTTCTTCAACTGCCCAGGCAGCGGGTCTTCAGAATTTGGATTAAAGACACCTGTAAGAACAAAGAGTCCCATAATGTGAAAGAAATTACTTTAATTACAAATACCTTCTGGCTCATTTGCTTCATTGTTTAAACAAACTGTGACAAGGCCCCACACTCAATCTTCTCATGCAATCAGTGATGCACTGGTTTTGCTGGTTTTCCTTACCTTGACACATGCAGTTTGGTTTGAGGACGTAGCCACAGTTCCCATTGGCACTAAATTTGGCCCGGTTCAGTTGCAGCATTCTCCCCTCTGACTGGTAGTTTAGTGCAACTATTAAAAAAAAAGAAATCAGATTCAAGTTTGACTTCTTAGATGCAAAGAATCAGATATCTTATGGAAAATAATTCTCTTCTGTAACATATATTGCAGCTTCAGGGGGAGAAGCTCTCCAAAAGAGCTGAACTCTGAAGCCCTCTTGCATTTGAGATGTTCATTTATTTCCATTTACCAGACAGCTCCTTGCACGTTCATGTTTAATGTGATCAACCCAGGGGCAGTAACAAAGAGGACTCAAGTTCAGCAAAGCTGGACAAGCAGAGATCCCAGAGTGTCCGAAGGGGTGATTCCAGCGCTCCTATTAAAACATCCCTCCCAAAACAGAACAAAAAATAACTGAGCTCCTTTTCTGCTCACCAAGTTGGCAGCCAGCATTCCAGAAAGGCTGGGGGTTGTAGTTGCTGGAGTCCACTCGGTAGGAGGAGGGGTAGATGCGGGACAGCTGGTGCTGGTTGAAACGTAGGTACTGTGCTGGCTTCTGCTGCAGGATCTGGTGCGCTTTGGTTTCACTGAAAGATGAAACCTGCCAGCTGGAAGAGACTGCAGAGGAGATTAGAGGTAATCTCCTTATTCATTTATTTATTATCTAGATAAAGCTTTCAGAAGTACATAGCATTAGTTCCTTTTAACTATCAAGCATCATTTCAGTGCATGCCACTCAAAGGGAACTCCGTTTTCCTTTAATTACAGCAGATACTCTGCTGGTTGGAGCAGTTATGGTTGGGAAAGTGAAGCTGAATATGATGATGACCTGAATCTTCATTGAGAAGTCTTCTTTTAATGAAAATCTTTTTGTATGAACAAACGTAGGTAATTTTTGTAAAAAAAAATACATAATTTTTGTATGTCAAAACATAAATCTTTCCACTTCTTTTTGTAGCAATTATTTTCACCAAACTTTCAGTTCAACTTACTTTCAGTTTCAACATCATGGATGCCAACAGACTTGGTGTATTTCACCAGGTCAGACAGGGCCCTGGACAGCTTCATTGTCTTCTTCTGTCGGTTTACCCTAGAAAGATAAAACAAATTAACTTCCTGCCAATTAAGGAGTAAATGTTATCTCTCATATTCAAAAATAAATCAGGGTAAAGAAATACATGAGACAGTAAGAGCTCAAAATGCATATAAGGTCCACTGTGCTTTGCTAATTAGTCTGAACAGCACCAAGAGATGATTCTGGTGATTTTGTGGCACTCATTGCATATCCCCACATTCCTGTCCCTTGCCTGCAGCCACCAACAAGCTGGCATCTAGACCAGAAGCAGTGGGTGCATTTATGCAGGCATATTTTAGCAACAAAGTTGTCTAATCACTTGTTAACAAACCTGCTGTAATGTACAGAGCTCCTGGCTAAATTCCCTTGAGAATCCGAATCATCTTCACCCTCTTCCAGACTTGATGCTTTTTTCAATTTGCTTCCTTTTTTCTGTGCCAGAAGGAAATAAAACCATAATATCATAACTGTGTGATCAAAGTTGGAGCAGCTGGCTACAATTCTGCTTTGTTATGCCAATGAGTGTGTTACTTAGAGAAAATGGAAAATGACAGCTTTCGTAACACTCGGCTCTGCAGCAAAATTTGCACACGGGGAAAACTCAGCCCAGGGTCTGAGCCTTGTTATAAAGGAAGCACAAATCCTCAGATAAAAGGTGTAAATGAATTTTTGTGGTTCTCAGTTAAATCTTGGATGTTCTCAGACCTTCACTGAATCTGTGTTGTTGTGCACAGTGATAAGCAGCTCCCCAGCCTGTCTGTTCACTGAGCAGCCTCAGAGCAAGGTGCTGCAGATGTTGCAGTTATGAAATTCCTCTCCACTGCGTGCAAAAAAATAAAAAACCCTCCAAGAATCCAAGATGTGGTGCAGAGCTCACCTTGCCAGGGCCTCACCTTGCGTTTGGAAAAGCTGCCCATGAGTGACCTGCTGTGCCTTTTGCTGGCACCGAAATCCTCCCCAGATTCTGCATCATCCTCGAGTTTACTCTGAAGAAACCAAAGAGAGAACACAGGAGCTCAAACAGAGGGCTCAGTCTCTGGATATCAGCACAAACACGAAGGGTTTTTAGCACTGAATATTCTGCTAAAGGGTTTGTTGAGCCCTGACCTTGGAGTGGCTCTCACAAGAACTCTCTGATATGTTGTGTAAAGCACTGGGTTCACGGTACATCCAAAACTCACCTCACAGAATATTTTGGGAAGCTGATTTTTAGTTCTCATCCCTAGTTTAGTTTTAATCCCTGGTTATTACACCTGCTTATTATTGGCAAATCTCCACTGTTTTTCACTTGCGTGGAACAATCTTCCCAAACTTTTTGTGGCTTATTACAAAGTCTAAAATGAAAATGCCTCAAATTCATGAGGTGTAGTCTGTGGGCTGAGTACATTTTTGTAAGTTAGAGTTAATATAAAATTAAAATACACTGAAAATGCATAGAACATAGAGAACTGAGGAACAAAAAGAGCCCAACTTTCATAAGCAGTTTCTATAACAGAAAATCAAATTCTCTCTGTTGAAAAGTCATTTCAGAGTACATTTCATGCTCCAGTTGCTGTGTGAGCAAGATAAATAGTTTTTTGTATCTGACAGTGATATTCACCTGGCATCATCATTAACTGCATGAATTCAGCTATGAAGCTGAAGTCAATAATATAAGATATATTTAGAAAACTAATGAAACACAAGTAAAATTAAACAAAAAATTCACCTTCTTACTATCAGACTTCAGCCCAGGCTTTCCTGAGGATGGTAGAGTGGAAACTGTAAAATTGTTGGGATCTTCACAGTCACGGATTTTGGATTCTTTTATCAGCGAATCAAGTTTTTTCTTTGCTATATTCTCTACTCTTTTCCTGTTAGCAGATGCCTGCAAACAAAACATTAAATCATTAAACAAGGCAGTGATGAAAAAAGCATCATGTGAGTCCCATGTCTTGTCCAGGCCCCCCCTGCAGCCACAATAGCTGCAAGATCTATTGGGTGGAATGGATGGGAGATGCTTTAAAATCCCCTTTGCAACAGATCAAAGGCAAAATGCAAGAGAACTCCTGCTCCCTGCTCTGTGTCACCATGGCTCATATGGGGAAGTGGGGAAATAAAACTAAAAATAAAAAATCAAGAGTTTTCTTTTTCACTCAGGTCTTTTAAGGGGGGACAGATTGTGTTCTCTCAGTAGGCCTTGAGAATTCCCAGTTACATTTGTCATGGAGCAAACTCTGATTTTCTGAACTCTTCAAAATTTTGGAAAGCAAACCAGGTGTAGCAGATCTCAGATTTAAAGCATCAGTAAACCTCAGCAAAGTGAACTGTTAATGACAAAGATGGTGCTCTAAAATATTGAGAAGTGATATGCTAACATGTAATAACTTCCAAAAAGCAAAGAACTTATTTTTCTCCTTTGGTAGTCTTATTCACAAAGAAGTTTCTCTTTCAGATGAAAAGGATCAAATCCATAATACAAAATGAGGAAAAAGCCTGAGGGAGAGAGGACTGAGAATGCAAACTCTCTCCAAGGCAATCTACTTCATGTCATTAAATGGTTTTGCTGTGTTTTGTATTGTTTCTGCAAGGTGCAGTAGATTTGCCAGAAGATTAAAGTGACAAAAAATAGAACTTTTAAAAAAGGATGAAGAAATAAGGGATTTTCAGACTGAAGCCAGCAGAGATTTTCCTTACAGTAAAAATCAACCAAGCCCAGCATTCAGCAAAGCAAAGGGATGCTCTGTAAAAATGACCACAATTTGACAAAAGTAGAATATTTTCCTTTACTTTTTTTTTTTTTTTTGCGCATTTTAGGGGAAGCACACTGTGATGCACTGAAAAATAATGAGATATTACTCTTTAAAATTCTAAGCTTGAAACATAACCCCTAGAACAGGTGCTGCTTCCTTTGTCAGTCTGCCCCCATGAAGGTTTAGGACCTGAACCACTTGTGATGAATCCCAAAGATCAGACCACACCAACAATCCAGAGAACTCCTACAAGGTTTCCTCTCCCTGGGATGCGAAGCCTTGACAGACATTTACATTCCAGTGGGCACTTCACTTACATCTCCATTCATTAGTTTGCAGTCATCATCAATCTCATCAGCACTGTCCTCATCAGAAACTTCTCCTTCCTCTGCATCATCACTGATGTTAGCTGGAAGTTTCTTGCCCTAGAAGATAAATTTGTTACAGAGGCAGGGGAGCACGCAGCTCTTGCTATGACATATCCTAAAAAAAACCCCAAAATTATTCAAAGCATGTTCTTTCCAGGTTCTTACTGACTGAGAAGACATTTGTTCTGAACATTAAGTAGCAGTTTCCTAAGGTCTGCTTTTTGTGAAATGATTTATGTCAGGGTGCAGTGACAACCAGGCAGAAATCATCACCATCCCAGACAAGAGGAGGGAAAGGACACGAGAAGGAGGTTTTTACCTTAACCAGGATCTTCCCTTTAAGACTTGCTGGTGAAGGGAGCTTTGTGGAGTCATCGTTGTGCACAGAAGACAGGTCCAGTTTGTCTCCCAGGATTTCTGTAAGATACTGAGCCATCTTCTTCTGCTGCACGATGCTGCAGTGGTTCTCAATGGACAGGATCACAGGGTACCTGCACAGGCAAGCGAGCATCAGCTGCAAATCTGGCTTTTGAAGACTTGTCCCACTAACAACAGAGCAGTGTCACACATAAACCTGCAGACAAAGCCTCCTCTACAAACACAGCAAGAGTTGTTTCTGGTTTTAGTTGTACTCAAACTGTCACCATTTGATTATCCAGGCCAAGGCCAAGGAACAGCAATGCCTGGTTGGTTGAAGGTAAGACCTGTGGAACATCTACTCCAGTGTGGTCAGTGCCATGTCAAACCACACTGAAGATGGATTTCTCTTTAGAGATGATGCTTTTTTAAGATCAGCACAACAGTCAGTCCATAAAGGAGTTTTGCAGGACTGAACTATCAGAGATTCATTAATTAAAAATCAATTATTTCTGTCCTGACATCTGGCCTTCATTAGCTTTTCATCAGGAAAAATAAGGCTTTCAGCCACACCAGGACCAAACTTTCCCAGCTGATGATTTCCCAGTTACCCTTTTTCAAAGGTTTAAAAAAACCGAACAATTTCAGAAGCATTGCCTTTGGTTTGTTTACTATGACTTCAGGCAAACTGCAAAAAAATCTCAGGCTCACAAGAATTTTACCTGGTCTGAAAATTTAGTGCAAGTTTAGCTCTATTTGTAAAGGCAGATTGGCTGCTTTGGGGAGCTACTGGAAAATTTTTACAGCAATAAAGTAATTTCTACTTAAAAGAAAACAAAGGTTGGCACACACATTTTGACTGTGTGTGGAGGAGGAGAACAGTAACTGCTAAGGTATATGAAACTTCCCATGAATAATTCTGATTTTCTGAGCAATGTACCTGTAGGGAAAATAACCACCTTGTGATGAACACTCTGCTTTGTCCACAGTCAGGCTACTGTCTCTTTGGATTCTTTATTCCCTGTTTCCTACCCCTGGAGCACCCAGGTGTAGCCTTGGCAGCACCAGAGTGCACATCCAGAGAGACAAAGGGGATCAACAGTCAGCCCTTCACTAAAACCATTCACTGGCAAAAGCTGTTGTTCCTCAGGTGTTGTACAAGCTCAATAAAGCCAGTTCCACACCTCTGTGCAGAATGTCCCTACTCAGCTTTGCCTTGGTGTTCCTTTCTGAAGGATCTGAAGGATTTTCCCCCAGAAAACAACTCCAAATTCTGTCTGGAATTCTGGAACAGCTCAGATCTTCACTCCCTGTACAAGGATGCCAGGGAACACTCCCATTCATAGCCCTGAGACTCAAATGCTGGCAGGCTGGATACATACTCATTCTTGATAAAGGCATATTTGTTGATAGTTTCAATCACATCTTTGAAGAGGATTTTGGAAGTCAAGGTATATCCATGGTGGACAATTGGTTCTCCGTCTGGGCCATCCCAGCAGTCAACTGTAGGACAGAAAAATGACACCCATCAGAGCAGGAACACCTGGGCCACCATCTAGGGAGGTCATATTCTCCCTGAAATCTCATTTCTCTGCTGAAATTCCCTTCATCAGCCCAGCCAGCCATGTCCCCAAAGCAGAGCTCAGGGTCATTCCCACCCTGCATCTCCCTCCTCACTGTGCTGAATATCCTTCCTGGGAAGGAACTTCCTGGCCTTGACCTTGTGCTGGGACCAGGTGACTTCCCAGTGTTTGAGAAAGCAAAGGAACTCTTTTAACAAGTGCTGAGGAGTTGATGACAGGGAGGGGGATGACAGAGCAGAGCATTGCTTTGTGAACCTGGAAAGGAAAGCAGAGACTCTCAGCCAAGCTGCTCACACCTCAGGCCATGCCAAGAGCTGGTCATCCCTAGCCCACCTTGGATTTTGCCTGACTTTATACTTGTTTATTATCATGTTTCCATGAAATGTTTTACCCCTCTGAAGCACCCAATGGCACATCACAATCCAACCTGACCAAACCATATTTGCCTTCTGAAAAAAATGTGGAAACACTTTGATGGTCAGAACATTAAAGATGATTATGAAACAGGCAGTGTCTCAGAAAGGCAGCACAAGCACCAGAAGGGATTGCACAAAAAGGCTTCCTGGTCACTGCAGAGACTGTCACCATTTCACAGAACACCTCCCTGAGCAGAAATCCCCACTTTCCTCTGAGGTGTGGCAGGAACTCTGCCATATTTGCAATATCTGGTTGTCACACACTTGGCTAGGCAGGACCAGCACCAGTGCATTCTGCCCAACATCAGAATGCCCTCTATAACAGGAATTTTACATTGTTTTTCCTCACTACCAACACCACCACTCCTCAGATGTCTGTCTTATTTCCATGCTCAAGAAAATTTTCCATTCTATCACAACATTATTTTGTTGTTCTTTATGAAAGGAAGACACCATTTCCCCAGAATTTCCTCTCCCAGTTACCACATCTTCTGCAGAAATCACAAATCTTTCTTCAGAGAGGAGAAATAAGACTACAGAGACCACTGAGAGCTCGTTTTTGGTCTTTACCTTCCACGCAGCGACAGCCAGACTGTAGCACCCATGCATACATGTCCACCCTGGACTGGGACATCAGCTGATCTCCCATGAGGTAGGTGTTGTGTGAAGAGGTAATGAAATAGTGACTCAGAGGGTAGCTCATGTCCTGGTTCACTTGGTAATGTTCTGGGTTGAATATGTCCCCCGATGGACTCCGCATGTAATTGGTGAAACCTGTCAGCAAACAACACTGTAAATGATACAGTTGCATCGTTTTTGTTGCCATAACCTTCCTAAAACCAGCCTGAAATGCATCCCTGTATTCACCAGTACATTTAAGATAAAGAAATAGCACCACTACACCAAACTGTCACCATGTCCAAGTGTAATTATTGCTTTTCTCACTGCTTTGTATGTTTTCCTGCTCTGCCTTTCCTGAGAAATATATGTCTTTTTAATCCAAACCTCTTATGTTATTGTCTTGTGTCAAAAGATTCTGCTAGGACATTGGGTCCCATGGCATGTAAAAGCCTCCAGAGATCTGCAGTCATATCCTGGAGCTGCTCCTCAGTGAAATCTTGTAAGATCTACAGAACTGGGCTGCATGGAGACAGTTTTTGATGGCCCAACACAGATACTCTACTCTCCTCTATCAGTATTTTCCCAAAAAATATCAGAATAATGACAGTACACATTGGCTTGGACAAGCTACACTCTCTAATTTGGATATGACACCACAAATGTGCCTGTGGAGTGGGGAGCACTGCAGCACTGCACTAATGTCACTTCAGAGTCTAAAGGTCACTCCAGGTTTGACACTGAAATATCAATTATCTGTGGGGCTTTCAGTGATGCTACCAGGAGAATATATTTTCTGGAGCACTGGGATGCTTGTAAATCCTGCAGACATCATCACCTGGGCCCTCTGTGTATTGCAATCACTACTCTTGTTCAGAAGCAAAGTTTTAGCAAGTTCTGATTTTATCTTTGTGTGAAATTGCTGCTCTCAGGCCTCCAGCAGACATTTGTGCACATATCACCAACAGTTTCACAATTCAGACTGACATGAAACACTGTAACTTCCACTTCAAATCTCCCCCAAAGGTTTTTCTTTCACCACCAAGGAAAGACTCAGATTCCCATTCACACCCTGGCTTTGCTGACAGGGATGATGCCTTTGGTCAATAGGTTTCTGCTTCAAGACTTCTAATTCTCCTGACATTTCACTCATTCCATAAATAAATCAGTGCCCGTGTAAAAATCCTGCCAAACTTCCAAAGGTCTTAACACACTGCGACTGTGACAAGATAAAATGTCACCTTTATGATGGTCCTTCTAGGCTATACATTTTGTGTTGATGAAAGTTTTATGTAAGGAGAAGAGCTGATAAACACAAATAGCAGCCAAAACTTTTTGAACAACACATTGGGACAAAGTGCCAGGGAATTCAGCTCAGCCCACTGAATATTGAAGTCTCTTGGAGCACACACCACGATCAATGAGCAAATCAGTGATAGAGCCAGGGTGAAAACAAAAGATGAAGCAAGGCAGAGCAGCCACTGTGGAAAATGGAGAGAGCACAGAGTGTGTCAGCAGACACACAGCCAACCACTCGTGGCAGGTAATCAGTTCTTGCTGCAAACCAATCAGCTGCTGCAAGATTAATTCCACCCAGCACGGGGAGGGCAGCTGCTGCAACAACACCATTGTTTGCTTTAAGCTCTTGTTAAAATATGATGTCATGATGGTTGTAATGGGTTCACACTAATTGGATTTATCAGTCCCACA
Organism: Bombycilla garrulus; assembly: GCA_013400315.1. Lineage (NCBI taxonomy): Eukaryota > Metazoa > Chordata > Aves > Passeriformes > Bombycillidae > Bombycilla > Bombycilla garrulus. The sequence goes on from VXBU01015246.1 coordinate 2,567,486, forward strand.
AGGAAGAAGCAGGAATGAAGGAAGGTCCTGTGAGCAGTGTGTCCCACAGGACTGCAGTGGTCACTGCAGGGAAGGTGCATTGCCACGGGGTCACTTTGATCAGCACAGAAAGGTAAAGGGTTTCTGTGAATGAGCCCATTGTCACAGGCCAGTCCAAGGTGCTCCCTGACAAAAGCCAGCACAGCTGAGGACACCAGGCAGTACAGGCACATGAATGAATATGAAAGGACAAAGAACAATGTGCTGTTATTTCACTACTATTGAAGTGCAGCCAAGTGTGGGCAGGATGCTCCTGTCTGGGCTGTACCAATCTGAGGAACAAACAGGCAGCTCCAGCTTCCATGGCTGTTGCGTTTCAGTCCCCAGGACTTGTTTTCTGGGAGACTGGAGACATGTAAAGCCTCAACTCCACACAAAGACAAGAGAGGAGTAACTGCTCTGTGTGCACACACATGTTCATACATGATGTACATGCAGACACAGATTTCTGTTTTTTAAGCAGCAGCAGCCCAGCAGTGTGCCCCTGTCAGCTCTTCAGTCACCTCTGTTTGAGTGTTACCAGAAATATCCTGCATTAATTAAGCTCTAGATTAGATCTGTTCTGTTCTGCTGCACTTGCACCAAGTTACTGGAGGGTTTAAGGTCACAAAGCTTTTTCCAGTTGTCTCCAAAGGACCTCACCTTCTGCTTCCCCTGATCAGGAGCTCTGTAGCAGACACCAGCAGAATGTCACCATGCTGGGCTCTCTCTTATCCAAGCCTCTCATGTTTTATCATTCATTCTGAGGCAAAGCAATTGTATAGATTTTTTTTTGTTGTTGTTGTTATTGTTTTTCTCTATGGAAACTTAACAATAGTTTGAAAAGCCTACTCTTACTTTTGCAGGTATGAGGAAGGCAAGATAATGAACTTGCTTATTCATTATTTATGTGACTGCAACTGCCTGTAAAGACCAGAAAATGAAAAGAATGTCATCTGCTCCCTCACTGGCATTAGCATAAGCTTTAAAATAAATTGAAAATTTAGTCTGGAAGTAGAACAGACCTTGACCCATCCTAAGCAACCACCTTACACACTGTACCAGAAACTACCCACTTCTTCCTGCAGGAAGCCAAACAACTTCTGTTCTGCCACTCTTCAGGATGACAACACACCCACAGAAATGGACAAGACTGATTTTCTAAAAGTCCAAGAACTTTTGCACAGAACCTAATTCCTGAGGACTGTACTGCCTTCTTGGAGTCAATAAGAACTGGCTGAAGATTTCCTATTTAGGGGAAAGGATTTACAGTCAGCCCCCAAAATAACAGCTAGCAGCCTGGTGGTACAGCACTGATATATTCAGAGAGAAGGCTTCAGCAGCAAAGGTCAGGAAAGCAGGACCAATTTCATCTATCATCCCACTCAGACATTTACTCTGGATCACATCACTCCTCTTATATTAAGACTTAAATGATTTCCAAAAATACCTGCAGGAATGATGCAACTAAATTCAACTGTATTTTCCAAAAGCACAAATAGAGACAGCTCCAGTTCCAGCTGACTTTCAATGACCGCTGCTTCATCGTGATATGTACCTTTGAAAACTCCACCAAAAAGATCTGATTTCCCTTTAAGTTCCTCAGAACTTTTAAATTGTAGAAATTAAAAAAAAAAGGCAAAAAGACTGGAAACACACTCTATACAACATGACAAAATTCTACAGCTATATATTCTGCAAGCAGCAGCAATATTCTCCTGAGCATTGAGACAGTTCCCTTCTCCCCACAAAAGCTGCACCAGCCAGCTTACCATCAATTCCCAGGGCTCCCTCCTTCTTGTTCTCTGGGCATGGCTCAAACTTGCTGATGATTTCCAGGCAATGTTCTTTAGTCACATTTGTCATCTGTAAAAGCAGCAAAAACGCAGTGTTAACTGTTCATCACAGCTTCTCTGAGCTCTCTCTGTCTCCAGTCTAACAACTGGGCAGATTATCCACAGTGGGCGTCAGGATTTCCAGTTCCCCAGTGGGATTCTCACTCCTGTCAATCAGTGTCAGGTCAGATCAGAAGGGAAGCACTCTGTGAAAAGTTTCTGTGCTATTGGCAGCTGCCCGATGACAGAGTTCTGCTTTGTAGGTCAGAACTGTTGTTAGGCACCACAGAGCATCCAAACAGAACGAGCTTTGTCACAAACCAATGGGATTTCTTCTCTTGTAGGATTAGAGGATTAGTTTGCATTATCAAAGGGTTTTTAACTTTAAAATAAAACAAGAAAATGGCTCATCTTTATGCAGCAGACAGAAAAATCTGTTAGTAGCAGGAAAACAGAGAATCAGGACATAATGTTCTCAGGAAATGTGCTAACTTCAAGGTTGCTTTGCATTCTCAACTGAAAAAGAAAAGAGTACAAAGGGAAATATATGTCTGTAAGTGTTGTCATTTATGAAGCTAGAACCATTAATGTTGAGCTGTAATTTTTTTTTACATAATGCAATGTTTTAGTAACTTAATTTTAACACAGTTAATACTCCTGCTATTAACTGTTGATGTATTCTCTATTATCCTGATATAATTTAACATTCCTGTCCTGAGTGGTCAAGCAAATCCTTTCTGTTAGATGCTGTACATGGCATGAGAACACAACCCTTGCCATCAGAGTGCAATAAAGTGACCATCAATTTGGCAACACAGAACCTCTGCTTGGGGGAAAATAAAAACACCAGCACATCTGCTACAAGATCAATGCCTTTTCTGGGGGTAATTTAAAACCTAATAAATAAAAGACAAAAACCTCTAACTGTGGATTTGAACATCAATGATATTGAGTTGAAAAGACAAAGCTCTGGAACACCAGGTTTTCCTGGAATAGAGTAAAGCTGTTTTCCCTGTCCATGTTGTATGAGAAAGGGTGGCAAGGGAGAGAAGCCCCCCAGGCAGGATTTGGCCATGTCAGTAATTAGCTGAGTTGATTTGTGTCCTGTGGTGAGTGTTCATCTTCCACTCACCATCTGGAGAATCAATTGACCAATGAAATGGAAACACACTCCACTTATCTAAGAAGATAACTGCCAGAAAGGTGACTTTTTTATTCATTCCTTTCATGGACAATGACAGAAACTCATGGACATTTATGACTTACAAACACGAAACTTCAGAGGAGACCATGAGAGGAAAAGGGCAGAGATAAATCAAAGCACTTGTTCCTGCAGCACTGGAGTTAAATCACTCAGAGAAAATTTCTTAGGTACTACAACTTGTTTCAAAAACTCTCCTATACATTAATCACCCTCTCAACTGCTCTTTGAAAGATAATCTTCCAGTTTGCACACTGAGATAATGTGACAAAATAATTCAGAGTTTCATCATGGGCTGTGCACTAGGTCACAAGCAGAGCCAGGAACACCAGCTTTGCTCCAAGGTACTGAATACTGGGAACAGACAGATGCTGATGGGATTGTTCAAGGGGAATATGAAAAAAGAAAGCAATTCCAGAGATTATATTTAGGGGCACACCAAAAGAGTGTACAGAAAGAAAAAAAGGTAGTGAGAACAAGAAGATTTGAGAAATAAAAGAAGATTCAGCCTACAGATGAAAATCAAGAGACATCTGTCTATTTTTCACATGCACAGCATCAGTCTTCACCCCTTTTAAAGGAGAATTCATTCCCAATGGCAAGCAGGAAGGCATGCAGCTGGAATTGTGCTCTTGGCTTGGGCCTACCTTCTGCTCAGTCTCCAAGAAACGTTTCAGGTCCTCTGTGTCCAGGTAATCCTTGTGGTTGCTGTAGGTGAGCATCAGCAGGTACAGATCGCGCCGCGTCGACATCATCTTGTAGAAGGCACAGAACTCCTCAAAGTCCAGCGTGCCCTGGTTGTCATCTGTGTCAGCCTCCTGCAGCACACAGCAAGGAGACACTCAGGAACCCAACTGCCTGCACCAATTTTAAATAAACAACCCCCCGCACGAGAGTGCAGCATTGGAATTAAATGCAGGTTGAAGCTGCCTGACGTGGCTGCTAGAACTGATCTATCAGCCTTGTCACAGGAATCCTCTGCACAGCTTTGAACCTCTCCCATGGATACACAGGTGCAGGAGCCAAAAAAACAACTTGGAAAGTTTTAATTGTTCCACAGGGAACCCTTCTGAAGGATTTCTTCTGTCTGTGGCAATCAAGTAAAGACAAGGTACCCTCCAACAACATGCATGTGTCAGGCAGAGTTACCCACTCACATCTTCAGAAGATCATTGGAGCCCAAGTCATTTTGAAATTAATTTTATATCCAGGATTTGAGAGGATATCTGTTAAATCCATGGCCACAAACTAATAAGATCTGGAAGAATACTAATTTTGCAAGTAAAGAAAAAATCATCAGGGATTTCACATAAAGGCTTGCTGGTCCCTGCAGGGACTTTGTGATAACAAAAGCTACACATCTCCATTGTTGCTCACTAAATTGGGCCAAGGTCAGCAGAATGCAATGTCAAACAAACAGCTCTTAGCAGTGCAAAAATCTGACAGATACAGAAGTTTACAAGCTGGGTATTTTATTAGTACCAGCTATCATAGAATATTGGATGCTTTATTAGATAATATTTGTTAGAGAGAACAGAATCAGAGGAGGAAACATGACTGAGTTTCTGATCAAAAAGGTATAGCAGAAGAGCAATCTTGGTACTGTGTGTTTTCATGTTATGTAACACCAGAAGGTACCTGGTGTGTTTCCTTTTTCTGTGCATAACAATTTATCTGTGACGTGTTTCTGGAACTCTTTCCAATTTACCAAATGGACTGTGTAGTATCTCTCAGCAGAGTGGAAACAAACCAGCTGCTGAATTGAATATCTGCAATCTTTCCTACTGGGTTTCATGTTAAATCCTTGATTTTTCAGGGAAAAAAAAATAATTCTTACCTTAAACATTTGCTTGACTTTCTGTCGGGGTAGGTTCACATTCAGTTTGTGCATGAGCTGGAGCACTTCACTAATACTCAGACTGCCATCCCCATTTTTATCTGCCTCATCAAATGTCTGCTTCAACCACATTGAACAGGAGTTAAGGAACAGCAGGGAATATTGAAGGATATTACTGAACATCATGGATATATGATTTTTTTCACATTAGGAAACACTGCAAATGAGACTGGGAATGAAAGGTCAAGCTAATATCTAACTCTCCTCATGTCAGTTCAGTAACAGCTTCTAGACTTGCTGTGCTCAACATGCCACATGTGCCCTGTGCCTATTTGACAGCACAGAAGAAAAACTTCTGAGTGAATCTCAGTGTTGCATCACCAAATTAAATGGATGGTTTTACACTGGGAATGAGATTGAAAAATATACCTGTGTGTTTTTCAGTCCACTGCAGTCACTCATCTCCAAATCTCGCCCAGAACAATCCTCTTCAGGAACTGTGTCTCTGGAAACAGGGAATATAATGGGAACTGCTTGGAAGCACTGAGCCTAGTGCTTGCTTGTAGCAAAGCAAATACTGTAGGGAATCCTGAGCTTATCCACAGCTCTCCACTGCTGGGAAACCTCCCAGGCAGCACAGCAAGGATATTGGTCTCTGGTCCTCTGGCGTTTGGAGAGGCTGTCCTCGTCACTGATGCCTGCCATCAGGTACTTGAGCCCTGTGATCCAGGTCCGTGCCTCCTCAGCACTGGAGGACACCAGGTCCAGGGACTCCATGTGGTCCCCGTAGTAGATGCTGAAGCAGCAGTTGGGGTCGAAGCTGCCGTCGGCGTAGCGCTGGAAGATCTCTGACTGCTTCCCCTCACACACCTCCTGGATGGAGTCGATGGAAACTGCAGGGACACAGGGGCAGCTCGTTAATGGCTGGGAGCATGCCCTGGGCTGGGCTGGTGCATTCACCCCACAGAGAAATCCCAGACAGGGAGAGCCCAATCCCCACACTGCAAGGCCTGGTGTATTCATCCTGCAGAGAAATCCCAGACAGGGAGAGCCCAATCCCCACACTGCAAGGCCTGGTGTATTCACCCCACAGAGAAATCCCATACGGGGAGAGCCCAAACCCCACACTGCAAAGCCTGGGGCATTCATCCTGCAGAGAAATCCCAGATGGGGAGAGCCCAAACCCCACACTGCAAGGCCTGCTGCATTCATCCTGCAGAGAAATCCCAGACAGGGAGAGCCCAAACCCCACACTGCAAGGCCTGGTGTATTCACCCCACAGAGAAATCCGAGACAGGGAGAGCCCAAACCCCGCATTGCAAGGCCTGGTGCATTCATCCTCCAGAGAAATCCCAGACGGGGAGAGCCCAAACCCCACACTGCAAGGCCTGGTGTATTCATCCCACAGAGAAATCCCACATGGGGAGAGCCCAAACCCCACACTGCAAGGCCTGGTGTATTCATCCCACAGAGAAATCCCAGACGTGGAGAACCCAAACCCCACACTGCAAGGCCTGGTGTATTCATCCCACAGAGAAATCCCATACAGTGAGAGCCCAAACCCCGCATTGCAAGGCCCCAGTTCACACACACAGGATGCCTCCAACTCATTTACAACACACTACACCCCTGCAACCTGCACAGCCAACCACAGCAACTTCATAAATTACCCATCATAAAATCATTTCCTGCCCTTTGAGGTCAAGTACAACACCTCTCATTGAGCCAGACTTTTCATTCTCATTTGTTTACAAGAGGACGAGGCCCCAGGAGGGGTCAGAGGGGAAGTTCTGTGGCTGACACTCACTTTTGGCTTTCTCATTCTTCCGAGAGGGTCTCCAGCGAATGCACGACCTGTGGTCATCCAGGTAGTAGAAGCGGACCAGTCCCTTGGAGCCACCACGGAGTTTGATCATCTGGGTGCCCGCCTGCATGGAGCTCATACATCTTTCCACTGAGGAGAGGAGTGAAGTGAGAGCAGTGAGTCACACCTTGCTCCCTTTGCAATCATCTTTACAGGGAGAAAACGCATCAAGCAGCTGCCAAATGAACAGCTCAAGTGAAAGGACAAGGCTTCCTGTAGTGTCTGATATAAGGGGTCAGGTATTAAGGTAGAAAGATTCTTGGTGACTGTGGACTTACCTGTAAATGTGAAAGTTTTCATTCCCATATTAATTTATATGAAATATTCATAGGCTGGAATCAGCACAGGGTATGTATCTTTCTCAAGACCATCTTAAATCTGAGCTCCTACAACATGTAAACCTAGCGCTGGACACGGGATGAAATTTCATCTGGAATCCTTGGCCAGCAAGGTCCCACTGCTTCTGTGGATGAAGACACTGATCCTGTAGATTTGCTTAGCAAGAACCTCACCGATTTTTCATCTTCCAAACCCCCCAAACCCACATTTTCCTAGCAGGAGGCCTCTCACCTGTGTTGTACTTTGCCTCTGGGCCTCAGGACCTGTTCCATTCCTGTGGGTTTGGCAGCACCCCAGGCAGTGCAGGCAGTGGCCTTAAAAGCCACAAGTGTAGGGAGAAGCTCCCTCCAGGGCTCTGCTGTGCCTCTGCAGGGATCCTGCCCTTCCCTGGGGAGCTGCTGCCAGCAGGGCTCTGGCACTGCAAGCCCCTGGGAGCCACGTTGGGGCCGTGTTCTCAAATCCAGCTGCTGCAAGGACTAAGCTCAACAACTTCAATCCAACTGTGAGCAGCTGGCTCTGTCCCAGGAATAAGTGCAGACTCACATTTTCTGCCAAGTCTCCCATTTATTTCCCCTGATGACAGAGCAGAGCCTGTGACCTGATTTTCCTCTGACTTTCTGCCTGATCTGTTTAAGTAAAATTAAAACTAATACTGTGTTCAACATTTTTTTCCAGACCTAGAGAAGTGAAAATTACTACTGAGATTCTGGATTGACGAGTGACAATTAATACATGCAATACACATTCTAGTTCATAAATAAATGCAAGGAAATTCTGAGGACAGGTGTCTTTTATCAATCTTCTGCATTCAAGATTAAAGATGAAATAGTGTCCAAATTAAAACACTCTTTCCATGTACTCTGAAATTCATCAACACCAACACAACTCTTTGGGGTGATTCAAGTCCACCTCCAAGGCAAAAGCAAGGTAAGTAAAAAGAAATGGGAAAAAGCTTTGATGTCCCTGTGCTTTAGAGGCCATGTTCAGAAAAGTCCATTAATTCACTTTGTAAAAGGTTCAGCAAAATAGATTCATTTGAAAGCAGACCTCGATAGTACAAGAAAATTTTAATTTAAAGGCACAATTCTATTGAGTTCATTGTCCATGTTAATAAAATATTCATGGAGAGAAGGTGTGAACCTGAGAACAAGATAATCCCTCATGTAACATTTTACTTCTTAAAGCTGGACCCTTGGTTTCAGACACAGATGCCTTTAGAGAAAATCAGTATTCAGCAGATATCAGCCATAAAGGTAAGTGCTGTGCCAGAAACAACTTCAGATCCAAACTCAGCCCAATGCTCTCCCAGACACTCAATCTTTTCAATATCTGCTTTCATTCCAATTCAGAAGAAGATAAATATTTCTCAGATTTACTGAGATAAGAATTATGGGAAGCTTGAACTTATTTTAATTTCACAAGGTTTATAGGGTTCTTGAAAAAATTAGTCAAAATAGCTAATAAAAGAATTTCTCTGAGCACTAATCACACACACTTCAAATCACATTAAATTTCCAACTTCCTCTTCGGGAGTTAGAGCAGTAAATAATCTTATTGGAAGAAATGAGAAGAGTAGAAATGGGAAAAGTATCAAAGATCAGACCTGTTACAAAGCAGAACATAAGAAGAAGCACCAAAATAAAAGCACACACTTTCTGCAAACACTTCATGTTTTTCCATGAAGCAGGAAAATGTTCCCTGCTGTTAAAATTTTAATAAGCATCCTTGGATGGCTTTTTCAGTGCTGCTGTTTATTTTGTTGAGGATTTGTCACCCTGAGCACCTCACAGCCACCTGCTGAGTTCCAGCTCATCTGGACTGAGCTTGGGTGATCCCTGACCAGCCCCAATATTTCATCTTTTTGGGGCTGGTGACACAGGGAAAGGAGGGCACAAGAAATCCCTTCCTTCCTGTGCAAGAGCAGCAGCTTTTCTGGATCCTGGCAATGCAGAGGGGTTTGCTGGGGACACCAGGCAGGACATGGAGCAGGGACACCTCCACACCTGGCCCTGTGTGGCACTCACACACATCCTCCCCTGTGGGACTGAAAGTGTAGAGCACTACAGAGACTGGAAGGGGAAAAAACAGAAATCCTAGTGGTACTTGTATCAAACAGAAAAGGATATGGGTTTTTTCTGAAGTCGTTCACAGCATGTAAGTGAAAAGGGCACACTGCTGAGAAGTAGAACTGCTTCTCCTTGCCATTGTTCACATTCCTTCTTCAAGGATTCATTTCTATACTTCAAATAAATTCCCCTAGTCTTGCAATGAATCAGATTTTGGAAGAAATGGCTCTTAACTATCTTCAATTAAGGCTGAATTACAGCTTTTCTGTTTTGCACTTCATTAGTTCTAATTTTTTTTCAGAATTCAGCTTATGTTCAGCTCTCTTCTGATCTAATGAGTTGCCTCAGTTTGCATCAGGACAGAAAAAAAATGTGGAGAGAAGATGGATCTCTGTACTGCAGCATTGAGCAAGGAACAGAAACGTGGAACACACAGTTCCACAATGGACTGATGCAGCAATAAGACGCACAGTGATTTTTCATGCTTCTTAATAACATTTATATTTACTATACAAAGTGTTAAAGTAACAATAAATAGCAAAACTACACAAACCATAAACCCTACAATTTGTCCTGAAACAAGGGAGAAAAAGGAGAGCAATTTCATGCCTATTGTTAGAAAGATGTTCTAGTGTCTGCAAATTAATTATTTATGGTTCAGTAGCATTATTGTCTTTTTGGAGTCTCTGAGTTTGATATAAATGTGTGAAGGAGTGGGAGTATTTTAGCATGTGGGGATGAAAAGAAGTCAGGAGATTGAGTCATTGAGTATTTTTGTACATGGACCAGCTTTGTCAAAAGATTCACATCCCTAGGCTCAAGGCAGCCCCAGGTGGTGTGGCACACCTTTGCCCCAGCCAGGCTTAGGGACAGGGAGCATCAAACCCCTCTGCTGGGTTCTGCCCATGAACAGATCCTGGAGGGATGAATCCTGACTGTGTGCCTCACAACAACTCCCTCCCAAACAACATCAGGAGAGGAAAACAGATTTCAGCAGCTCTTTTCTCTCCAGGGCCTCCAGAAGATGTTGGTGAGCCCAGAGAAACCCCCCAGCACACGTGCACCAGAAGGACAAGTTGCTCCCTTAAAATATCACCAAACCAAAACAGCTTTCCCACACACAAACAGAGGACTCCCACACTTGTCACACATTCAGCACTGCCAATCCATTGAAGACATAATGACTGCCCCATTTTTAAAGTCTCACTGGAAATGGTTTCGCAGCTATAAGTGGCTCATCAATATGTAAACCAAAGAGCTGACTGGCTCCAACTATTCCTGCCAGGAATATTTCTAGACAGGAGGCATAAAATTTTTTTAAAATCAATATAATGATGTACAATATGTAATATATCCAAATACATAATGTATCCAGCAGAGTGTGCTGGGAATTCTGTCCAGATGAACAGTCCAGAAGATATTTTGCCAATCCTGCCTGTGAACTGTCTGTGGTGTTCCTGGCCCAGGTACACCAGGTATCACTCACATCACTGCACTGGATCCAGTTAAAAAACAGATCACATTCTAACTCATTAATCTTCATTTGTTTCATTTTGCATCCCTCCAGCCTAATGGAGCTCCCTCTCACCTTTTAAACCAACCTCCTTATTCCCAGCACAGATTCTCCCCTCTGCTGGCTTTCAGTGGTTCAAGTTCACTGAAGTCCAGGACTCTCTACTGTTCTGCTCATTGCCAAAAAAATCTGGAAGTGTCTTTGGAAAAGAACACTTCTCCATAATTCTGCCAGCAATGGTTGGGACAGTGTTTACTGTGTACAAGAGATGATGGAAGACTGAACCCGTCCTTAAAACAGACAACCCCTAATAAATGAGGTGTTAATGGGAGAAGAGATGCTCTAATCCTGTGGCAATTAGGTGCTTGATTGGAGGCCAAGCTGTCAGCTCTGCATCCCTCCAGCAGCCTCCTGCAGCCAGGGAAATGCTGGAGGATGCTGAAACAGAGTAGGATGGTGTTTCTCAACCTCTGCAAAAATTCCCAGTACTTTCTCAGCTATCTATGTATCCAACTTTCTTGCTGAAAAAAAATAATCTTTGATCGATGGAGCTGACAGACAAATAGGACAAAAAAGTGCTCCAAGGGAAAAGGTGGTTGTGGTCAAGGCTGCAGATTTCCTCACTGGACATGCAGAAGTGGCTCAAGAAGATTGTAACCAAAGTGCTTTTGCTAGAACATCTGTTTTCTCTGGCCATCTCTAATTAGGTTTGCTGGCTTTATTAGCTATTTTAATGAAAGGCTGCTGTGAGCACCCAAAGGGGATCCTTCTCACAGAGCCAGTGAAGCTTGAGAGTTTTGTAGATCAGTATTCAGAAAACAACCTCTAAACAGTCCAGTGACCTAGTGTGGATGAAGACAGCAGACTTCCAAATGCTCATTTTTAAAAACTTCAAACTACAAATAAAATTAAAGAGTTATGGGGTGTACAATACTGGCAGATAGCAAAACTGTCATGCTGTGGGGAAGGAGAAGGAGACAGAGCCTATGCAACAGAATATTTAAAAAGGCTAGCACATGTCAAAATGTACAACTTTGCTCTAGCTTGCCCTGAAGAACATAAATCACTTATAAAATTATAAGTAGGGGCTTGCTGAAGACAAAAACAGCTGCACTACCAACCAAACCACATAACACCAGAACAGGGCTGCCTCAATTTCCTTCTTTTCTGCTCCCCAGGCTGCTGCTACACAAAGGTAGCCACTAAGGAAGATTTCAACATGAAAAATTTAAAGATGTCACCATTTCATTCAATGCAGGGACTCAGCATCTTACCAAAGTGGCCGATTTTCCATCTCGGAGAAGCGACGATGCTGCCACCAACCCAGAAAAAATCTTCAGCCAGACGGGCCACTGAGAATTTATTTTGAAGCAAGGGAGATTTTGAGATATCCATATCTGAGCTGGACTGAAAACAAGCACTGATGGCCTTAGAGGGTATCAAAATTCTGTAGTGCACGTTTTCCATGTAAAAGAATAAAAATATTATCAGAAAAATAGAAAATAGCCATCGATTTCCAAAATCCAGTGGTATTTTTCAGGTTGTTTCAGAACAGTTTCTCAGCTAATTTAGGCCTCTTTCACAGTCCAGATTTAGAACATTAAAATTCCAATAAAATCCTTTTTATTGTGATGTACCTGTGACTACTTTGGAGGATTGGGTGGGCTTCAGTTCAAGATTTTAAAGAAGACACATGATGGACCATGAGGCAATTTGGCATGTAGATGAAACCATTTCGGGACAGCAAGGCCTCCTGATGATATTCTTTTCCTCCTGCTGATTCTCTTCTTCCTTTGGTACTTTCCCAACTGCTTGGCATCCTCAAGACATTACAGCAATTTTTAGTTGTTGGCTCCTCCACCGCTTCCTCCTCCCGACAGTGACTCCCAAGAGAAAACCCTTTCCTTTCTTTGGTTATAAACAGATTTGCAGGTCCCACTCTTTCCAGGGCTCTACCTGCTTTTCAAAACCAACCCACAACTTCCCCTGCAGTAAATAATGCACAGTTAACAGCACAATCCATTCCCCTCTCTGCCCTCCTGAGCCACCCTTGCCTTTCCCTGTAGATCTGCCCAGGTGCATAAGTTCTTCAGTCTTTTTCCAGGGCTGGAAAAATAAAAAGAATAATCACATTTTCTTCTCATATAGCTCTTCAAAATATCATTGTGCCAGTCTTCTTCTCTTCTCCGAAGGTTCTCCTCACTATTTTAATGGAAATTTTTGTTAAGAGAAAGAACATTTCTCTCTAGGCAGCAAAAACTAGATACGATGGGAACACAGCAACACATGTTTGCTTCAAATCCTAAATCCGTCATACGCGCTAATCCTAAAGCTGTGCTCCTGCCCTATCCAGTCAAGGGATTTGGGTGACGTTACAGCTGAAAAAAGAAAAAAGGTTTTCAAAAAGTGCGTTCTTCTCTTCCTTCTTCTGCTTCTCTTCATCTTCTCCTCCTCCTCCTCTTCCTCCTTCTTCCCCAGTATCTTTCCATCTCACATTTAGGGATGGCTTTGCAAGCTGACACAGCCATAGAAGAACTTGCTTAGGGCACAACCAGGCAGCTCCTGTGCCCAGAACTGCTGTAAGAGAACCAGGAGCACTGAGGGGGCTCCAAGCCTGGCACATAAAAGCAGGTGAGGATTAATTTTTAAAAAACACTAAATCATTACCTCACTCCATTTGAAATGCACCCATTGAGCTCCAAATACAGAAATCTGTCACTTAGGTTATCACAATCACTTAAGCTACATTAAGTTTTAAGTACAATAGACAATCTCTCTTGCCATCTGTGATCTGTACAAGGAGCCTCATATGCTTCTACCCTGATGAGCTAAACACAAATTGCCCATTTAAAAACACATTCATTAAGTGCTTCCCACTCTTCCTTTCACAGTTTGAAAAAAGCTTTGGAGTAGTTAATTCTGGAGATGATTCACTCTCAATTACAAGTTGTTTATTTCACCACCTATGCCCAGAGTTCTTATACTGGGCTTGACTCAGTTTAACCACAGATTAATTCCAAACTAGAGCCCAACTGAGTCTGCACCACGGGAGGCAGTGATGCTATGTACACTCTCGCCACTATTTATTCAAACATTTCAACCACAGCCTTCCACCCTCCTAAGGCATCTTTCAAGAGTAATTTAGTGAGATGACTGCAAACTGTCATCAGGGAAAGAGCAACTTCTCCTGTAAAATGCTCAGGAGGATATATGCATCCCACAGAAAACTCTGCCCTGAAGGGGAGAACAAAGGAAACTTTGTTCTGAAGATCCTAATCCTTTCTTCACGTGAAGCCTGGGCCAGGATGAGAGCTGGGGCCTGTGAATTTCGTTGCCTTCTCTATCACTTGCTTCTCTGAATTCCTCAAATAAACCCATGAACATATTTGTGTAATGTCCATGCTTTAGAAATAACACCTTAAATGCTGAGAATGTCACTGCAGTACCTCACAGGGAAGGAGAGAGAACTTTGAGGTGGTCAATTTCCAGGAGACAGAGTTAAGACAAACTTCTGCATAAACTAAAAGTATTGCAGCTGTTTAACTCCTTTTTTCCCCTCTTGCAGTACTAATCAGGTTTCCTTGCAATTTTCCAGGCTGTACATGCAACAAAATCAGTGGCTGGCAGAGAATGCTAAAGGTACTCCCTTCAAAATTCAAATATCAATTCTGCCAGGGCATCCTAGAGTCTGCATTCACTGTTTATGTGCTATCAACCTGGGGATAAGAGGGAGGAAGGAGAAGAGTGAAATGTAACTCCCATTGCAGCATTGCCAAAGATATTGGTGTCATGGTTCAGAATTAGAATTCTGCACAAGCAGGGCTTCAAATGTGGATTTAGTTTTATTTGAGTAGAAAGAAATGCCAATGATTTATAGCACTGGAAAAGAACTATTACTATATTCAAGTTAAAGTTAGATTTTTAATCCTAAGAGCACACAGAGAAAGTTAATTTAAATTATTTCAGTTGACAATATCCATACATCCCTTCAGGCCTCCTAAGAAAATCATCATGGAAACAGAGAAAAATGAAATCTTTCAGAAGGCTCCTCCATTTCTGATGCTGGATATGGATAACAGCCTAGAGAAACAACAGGGAATAATGAAGGGTTAAACTGGACACAATCCCTCTCCCAACTCTTAAGCACACTGAGCTGAGGACTTAGGATCTAAGCCTACTGAAATGGGTTTCTATTCTTGCCTCTCCTGACATCCTCAGAGAAATCTTGCTCACCTGACACAACACGGAGATTAAAGCCTTCTTTCCACAGCACTTCAGGAACTTATTATTGTCTGAGTGTAACAAAGGCTTTTCATGCAACGAAGTATATTTTAAATCCAACGATGCCTGAGTCTCTAGGCTGGCCTGTGGCTTAGCTAAAAATGGAACTTGGAATATTTTAACAATGCTGGAATGTAAAAGTCTTGCAGAGGAAGAAATTTACTTTGAGAGTGCCAGAGGAGCCAGACTCCATCCCACAGAAAGAACATCTTGAGGAAGACACAGGAGCACAACACACATATGGTTTGGGAGATGGAGAAAAGGGAACAGGACAGAGATCCTCCTGACACAAATGGGCTTATCATTAATGCAATCCTTGGATGGAGGATGCAGGGATTCACTTGACTGCTGAGGGATGGAAAAAGTGTGAACAGTTATGTAATACATAGGGAAACAGCTGCAGCCCTCAAAGTAGAAAAAACAAAACTAGAAATTTCAATATCCTGACTGCCAAAGACATTACATGTTACAGAGCTGGCAGTGCTTTTGACCTGCAAATCCACCGGGATCAGACCTGTGACTTCCATGGACACTCTACAGACCCAGTTTACCAGATTAACAAACTGACCTCGTCTCAAGAGGCTGATTCTAAAACACTGATGAGCAGCTGTTACTGATACACAGAAGAACTTTGATACAGGTATTCCCATTTCCCACTTCCCACCCAGGGAAATCTTACTCCTAATGGCTGTAAGAAAATGATTGGCAACCAACAACACAGTCATAAAATACAAGGAGGAAACAGAAGCTATCAGTGCCTTCTGGCACAGCTCTCTCTCACTCACTTTTACCCTACCCATTGCACTTTCAGCTCTAAACCTTGGTCAAAAAATCCTGTAAAAGCTGCAGAAATTCCATTTACAGCTACATTTAGATACCCCAGCCCAAGATCTTCATAAGAGTTAGGAGTTAGCCTGTTAGTCAGCCTGTTACCACCTTCTGAAGCACTAAATGCAAAGATTTTTCTGAAATACCAAAAGCAAGTACATCTCACTGAAGTGAACATCCCTAAACACAAGTCAGGAATATTCTCAGTTACAGTAAGGATTCAAAACCCCACATACATGGGCACAAAAGCAGCAGGAGATGACTGGACTTGATGAACCAGAGGTTCAAAGGTGAGTGATGCTAATTCACTACTTCTAAACACGTGATTTATGTTTCTTCCCTTTCCCCCAGAAATGCTGCTTCCAAGAGGTCTAAAGCAGCATGAACTGGCAGCCAGAACAGCCAGCTCAGCTGCAGTTTCTCTTCTCTCTGCTGGAGTCATTAGCCTTTAGGTTTCCAATGCACTCTCTGCTTTTTCACAGCTGTGTATGCAACAGCTGCCCATGTTTTTAGCGTGGCTTCTTCCCAAGAAGAGGGATTTGAGGAGCAGATGCTGATGGAAAAAAGACATTCACTGTTAAATTTTCTGTTGTGGTCTTTCAACTAAAAACTTCTGTATGAGTTCTATTAAGAATTGACTAAATCATTCGCTTTCAGATGGTTTTGGCTCAGAAAGGCCAGAGCACCTGCTGGGCCACAGCCTTATCCCAACTGTGCCTAAGCTGCCTTTTCCCTAATTCTAGCCCAGCTCCACCCTGCCGACCTCTGCCATGGGCACAGCAGAGCCTGCCCGACCATCTGGCCAGCACCTCTAAGCACAGTAATCCCCCTCGAGATTAACACTGCACATCTTGCTCAGATCGAGTGGAATTCAGGTTATTCCGTGGCCCCTGTGCCCCAGCCAAGTGTGACAGTTGTGCTCTGGCTCAGAGCGTATTCAGCAGGTTATTTATCTTGTCTGAAATACACCTGTCCTCAGATTCCATCCCATGACAGGACACTGATTCCACTGGGAGAGGCTTTAACGTCACGTTTTCCTGCTGCTCCTTTCCGTGCTGGATTTCACAGTGGGTGAGACCTGGGACAGCTGCTTTGGGCAACCACAACCATGAACGTTCCCAGGGCTCCCCAAAACCGTTTAGAAAGTCCCATTATTAAAATAAACCAGTTGTGAAATCCCTTAAATTACTTCATTCACTTGAAGGAGTGTTTGTGGAACAGGGATGCATTAGCAACAACAGCACTAATTTAATGATAATTACTCTGCCTCCTGCCATGACGTTAAGTTCTCTTGGGCTCATCTGGGAAAAAAATGATGCAATTATTTAAATTAAGTGAGGACAGGCTTTGTGATTTGAGCTGTTGAAGTCTTTTCCTTGCAAAGATGTTATAAACAAATTTTGTCAGTTGTAGAAAAATGTCAGCATAAAATGAAGATTTTAAGACTATAAATGGTGCTCTAAGGTCACCTTGTCTCCAAGCACCAACTTGTAGAAGAAAATGTCCCTACACACTTAATTGAAGTAAGATCATAAACCCTTTACATTTAAAGGTCTTTCAGTGCTTGACCATCTGTTCAGGGACATGGGCCATAAACATAGAGAGGGAGATTAAGGCAGGTTGGGAGGAAAGCAATCCATCAATATGATTACTCCTTCTAGGAAAACCCCTCTAAGAATTCAAGAATCCAAGGCAAAACGGGCACAGGAATGCAAGACAGGTTGAAAGATGTTCAGAAAAGACACCTGAAATGCATCACCACAAAGTGATTTTAACTCACAAATTTTACTTCTGTATTTGGGATGAATTTTAATGTGTTCTATCTGTACAAATTCAGAGCTCTTCTAGACCTTCCTTTTGTGCCACATACATTTTGAAATATGTGACAGACTCCCTATTTCTTCAAATATAGCCCAGTTTCATGAAAGATGGGGAAAAAATGAGCTGCAATGGCTCTAGGAATAACTCGGTCTCTGTCTTCATTCAGTGCTTTTCTCAGCTTCTGTGACATCCAAGAGACAGCCTTATGAGGCTGTTCTTTAAATGTTCCTTAACTTACCAAAAACTTATCACTCAACAGAACCCAGCATCTGTAAATCTCAGAAACCAATGGCAAGTCCTTCTGGAAGCTTGAAAGATGGCCATAATGTGGTTTCCTTTGAGCAGGAAGCACCTGCTGTAATCCCTGAGGGGAAGATTACCAGCAGAAAGCAGCACAGAGAGTGCAGGGTGCTGAGCTGGAGCCCACAGCAGGGGCTGCAGTCTCACAGCTGATTGCCCAATTTCATTTGGTCCTGGATTCAGCAGGGCTCAGGTAAATGTACAGGAAGTAAAGTAATTGCTCCTGGGCTCTTACAGGAAATGTGTTTCTATCTTTTGCTATGGCCTCCAATATCCACTTCAGTTTGAAACAAAGCATCCTGACAGATTCATTTCTCCCCAGGGCTTAGAGCCAGAAGATAAGCAGGCATTTGAAGGCTGATGAAAGTGTCAGCTCGCTGGCTGAACTGGAAAAATGGGCTTTCAGGAAAATATTTTGCAGAGATCCACATTTAACAGCGGTTCTGGACTTTGTTCAGTACTGGCAGGTCCACATTCACTCCATGTCAGATCACATCCTGCCAGAAAATTTAGTTGCTCTCTGCCACATAATGTCTTTAGACCTGCAGAGGCCAATATTGATTATCCCTCTGTAATTCCCTGAAGTGGGAAAGCTTTCCCATTGACTCCACTCACATTCCCCACACAACTGATTGTCAGGGACAGAAGGGATATGAATCACAGCAATCTGCACGTATGGTACCAGTTAATTTGAAGTTGTCCACTTAGCATTAACATGACATTTTCTTTGCAGTGTTTCCCTATTTTTTTTTTAATCAAGTTGAAGATGAGGCATCTGGAAACCATCTCTAATTGAGGGTTAGACCAGGAGAAATATCTTTGGTAAATGCAAAATCAGGAGTGATGATGCTGTGGAACCAGAGAACACCTGGGTATTGATGTTCCTCAGTGAGAGACATTGTGCAAATGCTGCTCTTTGGAGGCTGCAGCAGTTTGGAGGCTGAAATTCTGCAGCCACATCTCTTGAGCTGTTCCACTGGAAGATGTTTGCCAGCTGCCACATTTTTGAAGGATTTTCCCAGACAAGATGCTTCTCTCAGGACATGGCCCATTCTTCTCCCAATACACTGATAGGATCAGTTGTTTCTTTAGTGATAGCTGAACATTTCAGAATTACTGGGAGCAAGGAATATTTTGGATCATCATCAATGACTCCTCAGCCTCTAGTCAGCCAGAACCCCTTAAAAAAGGAGAGTGGCAAGTCACTGGAACACCAAAGCCTTGAGAGCCTGGATGTTGGTGCCTCTCACATGAATATTTGAATAAACCATCATATGAAGGCTTCTGGAGGCTTCCACACACTTGGGAATTTCTGGCTTCGGTTGCACCATGACTGGTTTTAAGGAGAATCCCATTTCCTTTTAATGCTACAGATGACAGCAAGAAGGTGGAACCCTTTAAAAAGAACCCTTATGCAACCCCCTGCCCGTGGCTTCAGCCCATGGAGCCCCTGCCCATAGAAGCTCTGCTCTTTTTCAGTGACCCCATTTGTTTTCCAGGTGTTCCCACTCGCTGGCTTAGAACGACACCATCTGGCAGAAACACCCAGCTGGTTTCATTCACTGTCAGCCTCAGCAGCTTCCCTCTGCAAGAAATAAACCTGGTAACTGCTACCTGGATGATCTCCAGGGAGATTCTCAGGTGAGAGCCCCTCTCTCTCATTCCTGTTTTCAGAAGCTGGAAGCTGAACCCAGTAGGAAGAAGCCAAAAGGACTCTGGGTGACAATTCCTGCTCCACCACACCTTCCCTGAGGACCTTGTCTGTTTAAAGTACAAATGCACACTGGTGCATCAGGTTTCAGAGAACAATAACTGGATCAGGAATACTCAGGCTGTCCCATCATGACATTTGCAGAACCAAACTATTCTGGTTTTCAGTTCTGAAACACTGCTGTTAGAAAATGTAATTATTAAAAGTATGTTAAGGCTCTCCACTGCCAGAGGGCAGGGTGAGATGGGGTATTGGGAAGGAATTGTTCCCTGTGAGGGTGGGAGAGATTCCCAGAGCAGCTGTGGCTGCCCCTGGATCCCTGGAAGTGTCCCAGGCCAGGCTGGATGGGGCTTAGAGCAACCTGGGATAGTGGAAGGTGTCCCTGCCATGGCAGGGGGGTGAAACAAGACAATATTTTAGGTCACTTCCAACCCAAAGCATTCCACTATTCTATGATAAATGTACTTCAGCCAGCTCAATCCAAAACTTGAGGATTTACAGGTTCTGAAGATTTAAGAAAACCACCTTCTTTCCTTGGAGCATAAAAAGTTATTGCATATAGCAAATAATTTCTCCCTATTTAACACATTGTTCAGTTAAAGCTTCCATGCTCCCAAATCTCCAGCCTCTATGCCAGCAATATGGTACAGGTAAATAAATTCTTATGCCAAGTTTTAAAATCTGCTTTTTTGCTTTTTAAATAAATATTGACAATGCCCCAATGCATCTCATCATCTCTGCTTCATTCTTAACAAATCTCCAAGGAAATATTTCTTAACATTTGTTGTTGTTGTGATGCACATGGAGACTCTCTTATTATTTACCTGAATCATTTGCATACTTCCCAGATTCATTAAATCTGTCACAGCCTAGGAGTATTCTTGGATTTGACATTAATTTCATCAATAAATAAAACTATTTCCAAAATGGTTATGAAACTATGGAAAAAACAATGACCATATCTATGTGTAATAGAAGCTTTTCCTGTGTGATGTTCTGTGGTCACTGTCTTCTTTTAATTACAATTCTTCTCTGAATGGGACCTTTTAAAGTCAATTTGCTGTATTTTCACATGTACATCCTTCTTCAGTTACTGGAGCAGTATTTGCTGCAGTGATGAGTGCACAGGTACAGCCCCACCTGTCTGAGTTACCTGTTGTCCTTTTCTCAGTGAATGCCATCGCTGGAGCTCATTTTTGGTATTTTAATAAGAAAGACACGACAAAACTAAACCAGAGCTCACAGGTACAAGGTTTGGTTCTAACACCCAAATACCATTAGAGCCAAGCATTTTTTCACTTTGGTAAAGTTTTCATTTAGAAATGATTTTTAGAAAAGAAGAGAGAACTTTAAGGAGTGCTTCCTTCAAAAGGGATTGAGGAATGTGGCACTAAGCATTGATTAGCTGAAAACACAGCAAGTGAGGGATATTGCTCTGCCCTCCCAAACACACCAAGGTGTGAGACCGGTGTCCAAGCAGCTTTTCTGAGCACACAGAACCCAACACATCCTTCTTTACTTGTTGCATAACTCCTGCAAACCCACAAGCCTAACAGGCATAAAATACAGAATGCATACAGACAAGCAGCCAGGCACAGGAGGCAATTAATGTACCTCACAGGGAAGGGTTTCTCTCATCGGGCTTTTCCTGAGTAAATCAACGAGGAAATAAAGCTTTTAAAAATAAAAACTGGGCTTTTTAGAATTGGTCTTGAGTTCATAGATTCAGCACCATCAGTACAGGAGGGATGAGCTCCAAGTTCAGCATGCAGGACACTGCAGCACAGTTTTCCCAGCTCGAGGCACTTCCCTGACTTCACCCCTGGTTTAATCCCACCAGGGAAAACTTCAACCCCAACTGATTCCGTGCACTCTTCTTGCTGGATGGGTGTAAAGAAACTACATCTAATGAGCAGCAAATCACCTGTTTTAAAAAATTAAAACAATACAGCTGACTCACAACAGTACTGTAGTCTCTTTTCTCTCTTCTAATGTGGGTAGCAGAAGGTCTCTGGTTAAAAATAGAAAGCCTTTCTTATGGTGACAGCAGCTAGTTAAACGAGCAGAAAAGGAACATGAACATACCTGGTGCACTCCTTCGTTGCACACTTTATGCAGGAGGAAACAGCCATTAGAGATACATTCATTATTTAAGCTTTAGTGATAGTAGGAGGCAAAGGTACAGCAAAAGCTCCCTTAAGAACCTGCTGTATTTGTTCAAAGCATTTAAGTTTGAATAACAGAAAAGAAGTGTCCAAGGAAGCTTTGCAAACTACACTTTCCTCTACAGTAAAACTAATTTCCCTCAGAAAGGTGATTAAAATAAACATTTTCCCCTTACCTTTTTCTGGGCTGAGGCATTTAATTGTGCTTGCATCATCCATATTCCAGTGAGAGATTCAAGTGAAAACACCAGAGGAAGCAGCAAAGACCATATGCACATCCCTGATGTGTGCAAAGACTCTTTTAAAGCGTGAGGAGAAGAACAGTGCCCGTTGGTTTCCTTGCAGCAGCCGAGGGCTCCTAGGGATGCTTGCTGCCCGAGCTCCGAGCAGCCTCATCCTTTATTCCCTGGGCAGGAGTGCATCGGGAGCTGCTGCCAGGTACAAACCAGCGCAGGAGCTCAATGAATGCTCCCAGCCTTTCCCTGCAACTCAAGTGTGCAGCCACCTGGGATAACTGTTAACTCTTTGCCTGCCTGCTCTCAGGCAGGACGTGGGGATGTCTTTTGCTTTACTCCTTCGGAAAAGAACTGAAGGAAAAACTTGTGCATGTCAGCAAAGAAGCACAGAGGGTAATTCACTTTTATTTCCTCTGGGAGGTATTGCAGTAGGCAGCAAACGTCAGTGAGGTGCTACTTCATTAAAGAAGGGGAAAAAAAACCACCTCTTTTTTATGTTAATGCCTCCCCTGTGTCCTACACATTGTTATGGGATCCTCCCAGACTTGCTTAAGTTTAGAAAGCAAGTCTACAGCTACTGATAAAAATAGACAAGTTGTTCTCTTTGGATTTCTTTTAATTCCTTTCCTTGGCAAAGATGATACATTTCCCACCTTTTCAACTTGCAAGAAAATATTAATGCACAATTAATGGGATATGGCTAGGAAACAATGCACATTCTTGTAATCTGTGTCCCAAAGCACAGTGCAGGAGAAGACAGACCTTTGAGTTCTGTCTGAATCCCAGAGAAGAATTTCAGCATCTTTTTATGAGGGTCCTGCCTAAAAATTCCAACCAGGAATAGTTCCTGTCCCTCCTACATGTCACTGAAATACACAGGATAAAACAATTTGTTCCTCTAAGGACTTGAAATCTAATTAAACAGGAATGATAAAGGACTGGGAAGTTAGTCTCCCCTCTAGGAAAGGAAGCTGATGCTGGGGAGCAGGGTAAGCAGGATCACAGTATCCTGTCCATCACATCTGCCATGGAGCTCTGCAGGCAGTGCTGCTCTGGATCCTCTCCCACCCCACTGCAGAAGCTGGAGCCAATCTCTTTGTGCTGTTTGACATTGACCTCTTGCCTTGTACCTCCTCATCCTGACCCAGTTCAGGACACGAGGTGCTGTGCAATGCTCACAGATCACCTTTCTCCCACCCCACTCAGGCTCTCCAAGCTGGAAATGTTGACTCTCACTCACAGCTCCCAGGGGCTGCAGCTGGATTGTCCTGCTCTTTCCATCCTACATCATCTCTGCATTTCAGGTATCAGTCGCTACTGCAGGAAGACCAAGATCTTTGCAAGACCTGACACAACCCTCTGCAGTTTTCATTTAGATATTAATTCCATGGTCCTTGCCATCTAAGGAATGACTCCAGGATTTGGCTCAAGTCTACTTTCAATAAAACATTATCCTATTTGCTTAGTGGCTTTCAGCACTAGCTGTGTCCCCTGAGGTCTCATCTCCTGAGCAACTCATCCATGAGCACTTACTGCAGGAGCCTCTGGGGCCTCATGTATTTACACCACGTTACATTTGGGTAATTCCTCTTGCAGCCACTGTGCTCCAACACAGGTTTATCAGGGTGAGCACTGCAGAGAATGTGCCAGCTTTATCCTAAAAGTAACTCTCATTTCTGTTCCTATTTCCTGTTGGCACGTGCAGGTTATCATCAAATCTCTGTCTCATATGAGAAGGGAGATGATGGGCAAGTGCTGAGGCCCAGAAAGTGCCTGTCAGACCATTTCTCTGAAGAATCCCAGGGCAGGAAATCTTCACACTGCAAGGTAGGCTCAATTTGGTGTCCAGAGACAAACCTCCCATTCAACACCACCTATTCCTCACAACCTGATCAAGAGACACAACAAATTTAAAGATAACGTGTAAGGATGATCAACTAATTCATTAATTACCCCATCAAATTGAGAAAAGCTTGTTGCTTCACCAGGTTATGCTTTCTTTAGAAGAAAAATATACTCCCATCTGAGCCCATTAGAGATTCAGAATCAGTACCTAATTACTGGATGATATCAGTTTCATAAAATGAAATGTTTTGTTTCTCTGGGAGTTTTTGCTGTGCAGTTAGAACAGGGTCACAGAACAAACGTCAGAGAAACATTTGAATGCCTTCACAACACATGCAAATTTTTTGAAATAAAGAAAAAACAGACTGTGCTATCATCGAGACCAAAGTATCCTACATTAAAAGATTCGCTTATTCCAAGTAATGTCTAGTCTAAACCAGGAAATTTCTCTGTACAAAGACAATATGCTGACTTTTGAAATCAATGACGAACTTTTATCTGGCTTTTGTAGACTCTGATTCACCCCAGAAGTTCTTATGTGACTGGGAAAGGTCACCAGCACTCCAGTTTGGAGAGCACAGTGCAAACCTAAGCTGTTGTCAGTTCCATATTACACAAAGCATAGCATGCCCTAATTCCTTCATCCTCCATCCCCAGCTCTCCAGCTCTACCAACCAGAGCAGAAGAGTGACTTGAGGTGTGGTGCTGTCACATCACAAAGATTTAAGTCCTCAGAAGGGACTAAAAGGGGCCAGGAATTCTGTCAATCCCTACTTTCCAAGGCCTGTAGAGGAAGCCCAGAGTGCTGCTGAGACCTGACAAAGATCTGCCCTTGCAGTGTGGCTGCACTGCCCACACAGGACCCTGAGCTACCCCAGACCCTGCCCCAGCCACAGCACATCCTGGCTGCCTGGGAAAGGAACTTCAGAGAAACAGCACAAACCACCCAAGCTCCAAGTGACAGCACAGCTTTGTCAGGTCACAGTGGCACCCACTGGAAGGCTGCATTATAATTTGACTACGCATTCACCTACACATGCATCCTTCATGCCAAGGCTCCAGCTGCCACATTTCATCACATTGCAAGACCTATTTCCTGACAGAAATAACAGAGATCTTGTTGCCCAGATCTTGCTCCTCCACTCCAGGGGAGGAGTGGGGACAGAAAGAGCCAGCTGGGAAATGCAGCACCACCATGTTACACCATGGTTAAGTGCAGAATGGAACATCCACAAGGCTGGGGACGTTCTAAATAACTTCTGAAAGTCAAACACTGAGCCCTCGTTGAAAGCCATCAAACTCCACCCAGAGTTCCATCTCTCATAATCCATGGCATCACTTCAAGACCTTCTATAAATCAACTTCAACACATGTGGGTGTCTGTTCTTAAGTTTTTGTTCCCATAGTTACCAATGTACTTTACCACAGAAGAGAACAGCAGGTGGCAAGACACAGAACAAAATCACCATTCTTTTAACATATGAAGAGTTGGGAAGTTTCAAATTAAGGTTTTATTGGGAAATGTTTACATACAGTAACCAAGAGGAACACTATCAGATTAGAAAACTATAAGATCCTCCCATACATTTAATCCTGAGTCAACAATAAATTCAACATCCAGTAGGAAGATCAATTTCCAACCCTGCGTTAGATGATGCCATGGGATTGCACAATCTACTGCAGCAATAGTTTTGTCTCTGTAATTTGAAATTCTCCCTAGGTCCCCTTGATACCTTCCCATGTACTTTCTGCAGAGAAAAGGTGAAGAGGCCCAACACACTGTACAAGATAGATTTCTCCAAATAAAATTATCTTTGTGGGATAGAAACAGTAAAGAAAAAAAAACAAATCAACAGTCTGTTCAACTAAAACAACAATTGACTTGAAGGCTGCTATCAAAACTCTCACAGCTTGCAAGTAATAACTTCTCCATTGTCAACTCAAATAGAGGGCAAAATGAGTGGCATTGACTGTGCTGTAAATACCAAGGAGATGCTTTGCATAAATAAGTTTTGTGACTCTTTCTATAATAAAATCAGACATTGTGGTACTGTGTGCTGTTCATTGCCTCCTGCTTCTCCTCAGGCAGAGGAACAAAGGTAATGTCCTTTGTTCATATCCAGCGCTACGGGCTCACATCCTGTCACGTGTTTGACAGCAGAACAGGAATCCAAATTTACAGAGAAATTGTACTGCTGCTGAAACCCTCTCCACTGACCAGCTCACCTCCCTGGGGCTCACCAGCCTGTGTATAACACAGAGATAACAGCCCTTCCTTTGGCTCTCAGAGATATCAACCATTCTTTTGGCTCTCCCTTTCATCCCCTTCTCCCAAACTTCTATTGAACACCAGAAGCAAACAGAACAATGAGAAAGTTGTTTGAACTAAGCTGGTTTAACCTGATTTTTTCACCACACAGTTTCAGAATAAACAACATTTACAATCTTTATTATTTCAGTCTTAGATCTTTTTCTGATTTGGAGATTGGAAGAACTGAAGTGTTTTGGTGGCCTGTTTTCTTATAGACCCATAAATCATCCTGGCTGTTTGAGGTTTTCAGGGAACACACATTCTTCCAAGAAAATCTGTGTTACATAAGATGGGAAGATGCTCATGTCTAGCAGAGAAGGGGAAAGGCAGTAATGAAAGAAGGCAAAAACAATTTCAAATAGATCTTGGGGTCTTAGAAAGCCTTTAGAAATAAAGCTCAGCTAGCAACCAGACTGAACGTGTCCTGAGTTCTCAACCACTCCACTGACAAGAACAGTCCACAGCATCAAACCCCAGCCCCACACACACCATGAGCCTCTCTGCAGCACTTCTATTTCCTGCTGTGTTTTATAAACAATGTTTTCAATCTTCTGACTAACAATCTGAAAATGAGGTAAAGAACACTGGCTGGACCACTTGGTTTAAACAAAACCACTTCAGTAAGTGGTTTATACTGTGTGCAGGTGAAAATCTGGAGGTGCTGCAGTGAGAGCTGCAGACAAACAGATGTGTTTGCTGCTGGAATTCCTGCTACTTCTTTTCAGATCACTAAAAGGAAAATGTAAAAAAATCCCTTGGCTTGCTGCTCCTCTTTGTCCCTCCAAGCTTTAGACCTGAAAAGTCCAACTCTGTGTTATATCTTGCTGCCCAATTGCTCTCATTGTGGTATCATTAAATATCTGACAAACTACAAGAAGCCCACGGGCGCCAGTGAAAGCTGCCTTGCAGAGCAGTGGTGGCTCTGGCAGAGCCTCACCTGCAGCCAGAGCTGTTTCTGCACAGCCAGAGCTGTTTGTTTCTGCACAGCCAGAGCTGTCAGGCAAACACCCACCTGCCCCTGGGAACTGGGCACCCTAGAGCAGGCAGATCTTCCAGGTGTCCTAGGAAGGAGTTGTGTTTGAAGTATGATCCTGGAGCTCATTTCCCTTCCCTGTGACTGTAGTTCCTCCCTCACAACACTTTCCCTTTCTCTTCCAGTTAGTTTTGTCAACTCCTCCAGCGAGGTGCTAAAGCTCAGTTACTCCAGTGGGTCTGGTTATCCCAGATGCATCCAGGCAACAGACACACAGCTCACAAAGATTAATGTTAAATTACCTCAGATCCCTTTGTTTCTCCACGCAACCTTTCTTCTCCCCTTAAAAATAGAAATGCATTAATATTCTTGCTTGAGTGCAGCCCAGCACAGTTGCTTTATTCCATGTTTCTGCTGTTGGTAGTGGAGGGAGCCTGCTCACAGCTCCCTGCTCCTGGTCCTGTTACTGCTTTTGACATATTTCCACCCTGCAGCCCATTGTCTGCAAAGCTCTGCTGCCTCTGAGAATCCGGTGTCAGCACTGTGGGAGAGCTGTGGAAAAGGCACAAAACAACCACAACCAGGAGAGAATCATGGCTGCCTGAACTACATGGATTGTCCCTATGAACAGGTAAAAACCTGCTTCAGGGTGAATCACATCTCTGGTGTGCGCTGGGGACGAGATATGAGATACCCAAGATAGGAATGGAGCACAGAAATAAATTAATCATTTCATTTTTCAGCAGACAGCACTCTGACACATATGACAAAATCTCCTGAGCTAATTCTCTCCCAAAATCAAAACTTGCAATTTATTCAGTCACAACTGTGACATGGATTTCTGAGCACAGACACAGTTCTCAGACAGTTGAGCCATGAAAAAGGCACAGTGGGGGGGAATCGATTACTAATTAGTAATAGAAGACACATGTACTTGCATCCATAGAAAACAGCTGTGCTGCACTCTGCTCCATTGTCCCAAATAAATTGGAAAAGAGAAATGCATTGCTCTGTGCAGGCAAGACGTAGATGAGGCATTCATGCTTTGTTAAACTTTCCAGACACTCGAGGGTGTTTGAAATTATGATGCATGTTAAATTTAAGCAGATTTATTATCCACGTGTTCCAAATGTAATGAACACTTCATTGCCTCACATTTCCTATTTTAAAAATAGCAAATTTTCTAGACTGAACACACACGTGTCTTGTGTAGCTCTAACACAAAACTTTTAGTCATACAGATGTTCTGAAGCACTAATTAATGCCTAATTTTAAACAGTTCCCTATATATTTATGCACACACAGCTTCAAATGCCCACAAGAGCAAGTACAATAAAATTCCATAATAATAGTGGAGAAGTGCTGGGTCTTTTCAAGCCAAAGGAATTTTGGATCCTCTGCATCAGAAGTTCTTAAATAAAAAAGTTTCATCATGAAAATTCTACATACTCCACCTGTTGCCAAAATGAGGAGAAAACAATTTGCACTGATAATTAGTTGGTTGCAAGCCTAATACATTTGGGTTTGGATAAACATTGTCCAAACTTTGTTTGCCCACAAAAGATTGAAGCAGAGGATGAAGACGCAGCAATACAAGATCAGTATAGAGTGTGGAAATTATCGTTCACTATCTGCACTAATTAGGACTCTGAGTACTCATTAAGAGGAACTAACTCACCTTTTTGCATAGTAAAAAGGTATCTCAAATCAGACCTTTTTGTAGCATATTTTGTATTTTGTAATTAGAACAAACTCGCATAGCAGATACATGAGATTTCTGTGTCAGGTTTTCTGTGCGTAGAGGAACAAAAACTGAGATATCCGGGTTCTACGTGAAATTTTCAGGCTCGTTCCTTTACTTCCCAGCACTCTCCTTATGCAACACTTTAATTTAGACTATCCTGAGTACTGGTGCAGAATTAATCAGGTCAGCAAAGGGGCTGCCAGCCACGATTACTGCACCTTTAAATACTTCTTTTCACCGTCAGTTCAACTGTTACTCTTCTATTTTTAAATCGGCTTCAAACTCAAGACCCACGGGCAGGGGGCAAATCTTTCCCCAAAAATGCCACGGACAATGGGCGACACCAACCTCAGCTCTTGAGGTTATTCCCTTTTCCTACAGCTTGTTTACTGGATTGTTAAGCATTCTGGCAGCAAATGGAAGGGGGTGGGGAAGAAGACGAGCTGCCACATTTCTAAAATTAGCATCTTCTGTCTCCGAGAAGCCTGTGGAGATTTAAAAAAATTAGGTTTCTCTGCAAGATGCAGAGAGACGTGGAATTTAAACTGCATTACACAGCTAAAATCCCGAGCTCTGTTTCATACCTGCGAGCTAGCTCACCTACCTTGCCTTTCATCCCCCTTCTCCCAGCTGTCAGGCAGAGACTATTACAGAATACCTAGTCCATTTTATTGTAAAAAGGAATTGCATTCTCGTGCCCTGTCATCCCCAGGCAGCTCCAGGACATCTTCTGCTCCGTGGAGCCACAGTTCCCTGTCCCAGGTGGCTCCTGCTGGGCTCTCCCACAGCCTCTGGGGGGCTGCAATTCCCTGCTCGCTGATTTTCACCCCTCAGCTGCGGTTTTTTGGTGCTCAGGTACTCGGTGATGCCCTGCTCAGGGAATGTGTTGTGTCCTTCTCCAGTCTGGGATGTGAACACTCCTGGCAGAGCCTGCTGCAGGGAGTTGCTGTGCCACATATTGTGTGTGGATAGAGCCAGGACTGCTCCAATTCCAGAGCTGAATTCTACAGACGTGTTTGGTTTAACACACACACTGCCATGAGAACACCATTAAAAGTGACATTTTGATCTTTGCTGTTTATTATCGGGTTTTATTAATAAAACCCAACAGTGAAAGAACTGACTGTGCCTCAGTTCCTTCAATGCCACCATTGCCATTTGTTCTGCACAAAAATATCAGAATATTATAACAGACCTGTGCTGAAAAACCCTAACCCAGAATATTGGGCTTTCACAGATGGGCTTTAAGTTGGAAATGGAAGAGAATCAAGAATAAAACTCAAGTTTCTTTCCAAGAACCACTAAGGGTGCCAAAGTCTTCCTTTGGATCACCTCGTGAAGGAACCAAAGACTCAGCCATGACACAAATGCAGACTGGCACAGGCGGAAATAAAACATATGGGACTGGAAGGGTTTGTTCCAAAAGTCCCTTTTCCTCTTTTAGCAATTACGTTTATTCTACTCCTATTACAAGTCACATTTCATGTCTTATGACTACTGTATTTGCTTAGATTTTTTTTCAGGTATGGGAAAAATCAGCGGGCATTGTTGCAGCAGAGAATTGTGAAAAGAAACAGGAAGGTTTTCTTTCAGGATTTCTACAAAGGAAAGTTCCCAAAATAATTCATGTATTTTGAGTCAGCATGTTTTGGTTCATCAAAATAGTTACTGGCTTAAAAAGCACATGAGACAGTATATAGTATATGTTACTTGTATATACATTATAGATTAGATGTATTTAGTAGTATGTAGTATAGATTAGATACATATAAATTTAAATGAGATGACATGGCTTAAGCAATTTAAAAATCTGCACATTTTGTTCTAAAACTGAAAAAATAGGTTTATTTGAACCTTCAGTGAAATACTTTTTTCTTTTCAATCTGACATGAGAAAAAAAATCTAAAAAATCTTTTCTGCAAAGCATTTCCCATTTGGTGAAACTCCACAGAGCCAGAGTTAGTGATTTCCTTCAAGTTGCTTAAGCCACCTCTAGTTAAGATGTTTAGTATAAAATTTTTCTGGACCTGAGTCTTGCAATTAAAAATGAGCTTTTCAAGTACTTTTCAAGACAGAAAAATCACATAAACCTGACCCAAAATCCAGCAGACCAAATAAGAGGGTTCAAGGGACACAAGTTTAGGCCTTGTCACATCCCAGGGCTGTCCCAAAACAGCACCGAGGTGCTGCAGTTCTGCCTCGGCACAGGAGCAGCTGCAAGTCAATTCTCTGCACATATCTCTGCCTGTCACTGCTAAATTACAATTACAGTCACCCCTTTTAGCTATTTGCCATTGATTAAATGAAAACACACAACTCAGTTTATCTGATTAGCCAGTCTGAGCAGCAAAAAATTAACCTGCAAGCAGCAGCTTCACTGTTCTCAGTGATACCCTGTACCCACTTTGTTTGCTCTGCCCTCTCAGGTGCAGCCCTTGGAAATTTCCAGCATCAGAATTTTCACTCAAAGCTGATTTCACTTCCAAAGGCCCCAATGCATGAAACCCTCCTGTCTCTCTTTAAGGGAAACCCCTGCCCCCACCAGCACAGGAATTTAGCCTGTCCTCACTGTCCACAGGCCACGGTTTGTTCATCCTTGTCATAAATTATGGATGCCCCCCCATACGCATCTGTTACTCAAATCACCAGTTAATAATGTATGAATAAATGAAGAGACTGCTCTGAGGGGAGAGAACTGTGGGGGACTAAACTTTGAATTCTCTGCTACAGCAGCAAGCATCAAAGCTGTGCTGCCAGACTTGACCTCAGCTGGGTTTTATTTTTTAAGAGGGTTAGAACTAGCCTCTTATGAACATGAATGGATGAACAGCAGGAGCAAGGCATGAAAGGTGGCCCAGAAACATGGGGAAAGAATGAAACACGAAGTGAAAAACTTGCCAGAAGCACATGGGTTTCAAAGGTCTTTGCTATCTTGTGTCAGTCTGAACTGGGAGTGAAGGTCACAAGTGAATTGATCATTCTCACCAGAAATACGTTGTTAATTCTCACTAACAAAGTTCTCAGTCAGGGGAACTGATGCCACTTGAAAATACAAAGCCTACAAATAAGAAAAACGGTGAAGAAGGGCTGCTGGAGAAGTTTCCTATGTTTATAATAAGTTTGTGCATCACCTGCTCCAGAACTGTAGCTGCTGGATCTCAAGTTGGAAACATCACCGTATGTTGAGGAGTCCCAGCTGGAGCGGCGCTTCCAGTGCTGGGGAGTGGTCTCAGAAGTGGCGCTCGGGAAGGGACAGTCGCTCCCCCAGGGCCGAGTTATCCCTCGCAGCCGCCGGGACGCGCTGGGGGCGCACGGAGCGCGCTCCGCGACACCGAAAGCGCTCCCGTTCTGTACGACAGCGCTGGGACCGGCCCTGGGCATCAACCCCGGCCACCAACCCCGATCATCAACCCCGAGGATCACAGCCACCGCCCAGGGCAGGGCAGGAGGGGAAACTGAGAGCAGCACAACCTCCAGCTGTTCGATCCTCACAGAAACCTGCAAATATCCCCCCGGGTAGAAAGGCACAATCCAGTGCACAGTGCACTGCGTGAGCTACAAGTCTTGGACACAAAAAGCTGTGCCAGTCCCAGTAGTGAGTTCCAGGGACTTGAGCGAGCCTCCTCACTTCTCACAAGTAAGTGCATCTCACCCATCGAGATAAGCATCACCTGTCTGGAGGCTGATAGAACAGCTATTCCTCCCGTATAAAAATGAATGGCACAGCCTGTCACTGCATTGCTTCTTGTCCCTAAATTACCTACTTATGCTGCACCTTCCACAACAAAAAGGAAGCATGGAATCTTCACAATTTCCTCACAATTCGAACTTTTATTATTGCTTTAAACTTTATTCTGACCAAGGTAGGAAATCTGCAGATCTTGCGTGGTACTTGCAGACAGTTCACAACTTTGCTGAGAAGCAAACAGCAAAGTGCTCAGAGCACAGCCTGTCCAATCACCTGAACTCAGGGCAGGAAAGCAAATCAGGCTCTGAACCAGGCAGTGAAGAACTCAGAGACTTCCTGGTGATAGTTACTGGCAAAGTCTGATATCACAGCCACACTTACAGGATGCCACAACCACGATACACTGCGCAGAGAATCCAGACTTTATCCCTACACTGTCTGTAAGAAGCTTGAATCCAATATCTGGTACTTGTACTATTAAAAAAAGCTCTTCCAGCTGAGGATTAATCATCTCAGTAGGACTGTGCAAATGCATGTGAGATGAGTGGGGAAGGTTATATAAAGCCCACAGAGAGAAGCAAAATGCAGAATAGAACTGACGACCTGGCTCACACAGCACCTGAATGCCTGCAGGTGCTTCTAACAGTGAGATGCATTCCGAGTGCTGGCTGTAATTTACTTGTCAGTCATTTACTTGATTAATTATCTCCTCCAAATGGCTCATCAGCCAGGGTACCCGAAGTGTTACAACCATCATTAGAGATGCAGTAGCGTGATCCTCCAGCAGACAGAGCTGGAACAGCCCCCTGTGCACAAACACACTTTGCCACGAGAGGAGCAGCTGACAAAGGCGTGCACAGAGCCCCAGGAACACACAACGCTGCAGAACCATCTGAGAACTGCACACAGGAATGCCTTCAATGAACTACGGTACCACAGGTAGAGATAAGACAACAGCACAATCAAATCTGATCAGCAGAATCTACACCAGCAGAACTCCTGTATAATCACTGAGAGAACGCAGGAACATCAGCCCTGGGTGGCAGCAGAAATCATTCTGTACACACAGCAGTGAGTAATGACATTAAGAAACGATAGGCAGAGTTTAGCACAGTGCATGGCTGTGGAGTTTCTGTTGTTTAAAAGCCAGCCTTCCCTTCCTCCATCAGTAAACTTTGCAAGGCACACTCAAATGCAATGTCTACAGCTACTGAAACTGCTCTGGAGTAAACAATTCCTTCAGAGAACTGGGAATTGCTCTGTCCTTAGCATTACAGTTTCTCTGAAGCAGTACATGTTTCATTTGCTGTAAGTGGAATGGATTTTCATTTACTTAGCAATCTTTGCATTTATCTAGATACTATGGCCGTAATAAATAAAACATGCCTTCTTAAAGATAAAAGATCCTTTGAAATGATAGCCAGCTGATAAGACCTAAAAAATATTATCCTCTAACAAACAGGGTCCAATGGCTGAATATCTCCAAGCAAGTGAGGAAAAGGAAGAGTAATGTGATGTTATGAAAGTACTACAGAACAACTGAGCCCATAAGCACAAGTACAATTTATCTTCTAGCAAAAATTCTAGTGGATGCAGTAAAAAGAATAAATCCACCTACTGTGTTTCTGCGATGGGCTTCCTAAATCCATCATCTTGTAGAGATAAGAGTGTTTTCCTCAATTGCCTGTGTTAGGAAGTGAAAATACTCTGCATTTTCCCTCCGTCTTGCTCCCTCTTCTGCAAGTCTCTCTCTGTGTCCGTGTGAGAAAGCAGTTTGAATTTCATCCCGTTATTAGCTCAGGCTCTGAGGAATCACTGTCAGTTTTGTGATGTACAAGCTCCTTTCCTCTACACAACACCGAGGGAGCAGGGGAGTGGGGGAGAGAGGAGAGGTAGGATTTTATCTAAACTGCTTTTTGCTGGAACAATTAACTCTTCGCTGACTGACAGCTCCTTTCTGGTGTAGCTCCTGTCAGTTGACACTGAAATGTCTGCTCCTCTAAGGCAAAGGGGATTCTCTCTGACAGCTGTTTAATGCTCATGTTCCTTCTTTGAAGGTTTGCTCTGCTTTTCTCTTCCACTGCTTAAGTGGGAACTACAGTCAGACCCCACCACAGCCATGATTTCCCACAACCACACGAGGTGCCCCTGTTCAATTATGCCAGAGGAACTAAGGGTCACAAATCCTGTGAACTTTTGAAGTTAACTTTGTTCCCCAGTCCCTACAGCTTCTAAAACTTACAGAGGTCTCTAACCTAAATAAGGGATTTATTCTCCACCAACTAATGCTTGCTGCTTCTTCAGGTAGAGCATTTAACACCTCTAACTCTGAACATCCAAAACTGAATTAAACCAAATTCACTGCTGCTAGAAGAATGAAATGTGGATGCACCTGTGTACACCACCTTCATCCCCAAACACCTGAATTTTCAAGGTAACAGAACAGAATCCTGTTCATTCCTCTGCAGTGAATTTTCAGTCAGGCAAGAATGAATTGCTTCACTTTCTCAACCACCTGTTCTAAAAAAGAAACCCAGTTTAGTGACACCACCCCATAGCCAGTTCCACACTCAACCAGGTCTGCAAAGGTTTTCCCAAGTTTAGTGTTTTCCTGGGAGAAATATTGTATATATATAAATACATGAGTATATGTATGTATGTATATATAAAACCTTGGAGATATTTGCATCTCTTGAGAGAGTTTTAACTTTTTAATACCTGCCCACAGTAAAACCTCTCTGATGCAAATTTTTACTTAGAGCTCTATGAGAAAAACGAGTCAAATTAACTAGATTTTCCTTACTAACCATCTTCCTCCAGAGAACAGCATGCAGGATTAATCACAAACCTTTTTTCCCCACTACTTCAAACAGCACTTTGTAGTCCATCTATTCCTTTTTTCTGCTGGTAAATGAGGACAAAACCTGTTCTGCAATCATAGATCTGAATGCTAGTGCTTCTAACATATTTCTATTTTCATATTTAATTCTAGCAAATGAGCATTTTGAACTTTCATTAAGCTTCATTTCTTGATTTTTGAGCATTATCTTGACATCAACCCAGCTCCTGCATCTGTCACTATTCCAAAGATTTGCCTGGTGCTGGAGCACACTTCCTTGGAATGACTTTCCTCTCACTTTCACTGACGGTCCCACACATTCTAAGTACCCGCAAATGTCAACACACAGTTCATTCGCTGTGACACAAACCTCAAGCTTTTACTTCCCTAGATCCAATCACAAATCCTGCTGGCCTACTGGCAAACAACATCCCCCCTTTCAGTTCAGGAAGAGAGACACCAGTTAAGGGGATTAGAATAGTCTCTAAACAGATTTAAAATATTTTGTCTTCTTCACTGAGCCAATTGCCTCGAACGTCAGCATTTCAGCAGGGAAAAAGATTATTACTTCAGGGAAATATCAGTGGTTCTGATTTGTCAAAAATAATCTCACTCACTCTTCTCTAAACTATTCACAGCTCTTCTATTATGTGCAGAGCATTTTCAGCATAAAAGAGCCATAATAAAACAGCTTCTCTTCACTGCGGCTACACAGGCTTAACTCATGGTTTGTACTTCTGAGATCATGAGTACAAGAATATTCTCATTTCTTCTCTACAGAGCCAGAATTGCAGCTGAGGGATCCCGGATTTGCCTGGGAGATGGCAGCAGCCCTGCATCAAGTGGTTCCTCATAGTTTGATAACTGTAGAAAACCACTACGGTTTGCTTCAGAAGACAACTGGAGTTATTTGTTCTCTCAAGAAACAAAGCATTCCTCCCTCTGATGAAGCATTTAACCTCAGATCAAACTGACAGATAAGATTCTGATGTGAAGATTAATAGAAAACTGCTGAGATGAAGGGCACTGAGATGTTTGGGGAGGTGAGTAATACCAAAAGCCAGGGAGGTTCACAGTATCACAGTTAGGGACTGCTTGGATTTTAAAAAGCGATTTGCCAAACTGCAAATACAAACCAAAGCCAGTGATGGTGTAAGACACACGGGCTAGTAGTCACTTGGCTTTCAGGGGGGTTAAGTTCACCTGAACCAGACACAAATAATTAAATAATTTGCTTGTGAGAAAGTGTAAGAGGGAGAGACTCAGCTCTTGTTTACAGAGGCTCCCAGAGCAGCATCCCCCTGCGTGGCTTTGACTGACAGGCTTATTCACAGCTAATGGCAGCATCTCCAGAACTTCCCACAGATAATGCCAATATCGGTGCACTTTTTAAAGAATATTGCATTTCCTCCCCTCCCATCCCTGACAACACACAGCTGAGCACTCACATCAATGAATGAAAGGAGCATATTTTTCCTCTCGCAGCATTATAAAGACCTTATTTTTAATTGCTCCAGCACTGGTTCAGTCAATCCAGAAGTTGGTTTACTACCTCTAAACATAGTGTACTTATTCTAACCATCTGACTGAGCATGATTTTTACCTATTTCACTGTTATTAGGATCAAATCAGGGTAACTTCCCTGCTACCAGGTACATCTACCAGGAACTTCTATTCTGCCTTGCAAGGAGCAGTGGTTACAAGCAGTAATCACCCCGGTTAATGACCCTCAAGGGATGCCAGGTACAAAAGCTCCAGGAACAGCAGCACTCAGCTGGCTCTGAGGCAGCTGAAACTTCCCAGCCCCGGGTTCTGGCAGGCTGGAGTCGCTGTTTGGAGGCTGTGTGGCCACGAGCACACGTTCACCCAGCAGATGGCAACCGCGATACAGCCCATGGTACGAGCCGTGTCCCGAATCGGGATGGGGTGATGTTTATTCTTCACACGGTGGTGTTTATTCTGCTGGATTTGTCCCATTTCCCACTGCACACCTCCAAAATCTTTACAGGCAGCAGCAGATACATGAGATAGGGCGGGAACACTTGAGGGGGCAGAGGAGAAGAAGAAGAAACAGATGGTAACATTCAGGTGATTCAGTTTCAATCAAGGAAAAATATAATTATTCCGCACCAGAGTTCAGTTAGTGCCTTTTATCTCATTTTCCCAGTTAACTTTAACAGGAAAAGCAGAACCACATAAATTGAGTATCCAGGTAACGCTCCCCTTTTTATTACAGCCTCATGATTCACAAGCACAGAGCAAAGAAAGGTGAGGCCAAACTGCAATATTCCTACAGACCACAGAGAAGGACCAACAAAGCAGAGCTCTGTCAGAAGCTCCTTTGTGGTGCCCATTGCCTTTCGTGTCAGATTCACAGCCTTCAAAATATTTATCCTAACAAACCTCCACTGAGACACAGACAGGTTATTAATATTTCCTGATTCTAAAAACTGCTAGCAAGGGCAGAGGCTGTGTGAGCTGGAGACAAAGCAGATCCCTCCCTGCTCCACAGCAGGTGTCAATTCATTGGTATTTAGGCTCCTGCCTTCCAAGAGATTGCAGCAGGGATGTCTGAGCCTGAACAGGAGCTACGAGACTAAACACCTTTAGGCATCTTGGCACAGAGCCTCCAAAAGCTACATTACAATGCACTTCACCAAAAAAACAGGAAAACAAAAATCCCAACCAAAAAATTAAGAAAAAAGTCAGTCTAGAAAGTCTTAGAGATTTTCATTAGCTGCTGATCTATTTGGGCTAAATGGCAAGGCTTGAAAAGTTTCCTTGATATGAACTAAAATCATTGATGAAACAAATATACATTCCTCAAAGACAGGAAAAAGGAATCTGAGTCACATCAGCTTAAGATAATCAAGCACAGTCATAATGCAGTTCAAGGTCCTGGGTGCAGTGGTTCACTGTGAACCCCTGAGCCTCCTGCTCAGCCCTTTGCTGGCAGCAAGGAGCCAGACATCCTCCATGTACCTTGTGCCATTCCTGATTCCCAAATCCCTGCCCTCCATCTGCTGCAGGAGATGTATTTTTGGAATGTGAATGAATGGACAGAGCTGAGAGCTCCCGTTGGGTGCTGAGCCCCAGCCAAGGTTATCTCTGCCTGCAGTGACCTCAGGACACGTCCTTGACAATGCACTCTGCTTCACAGAAAGGGACAATTCCTTACAATTTTGTCAACTTTTAATGTGATATAAAAATGCTCAAAGACAGAATGCTTTCAAGCAATTTTCCCTCTAAGACTTGAACAGTGTTATAGAATTCTGCATGAGCCTGGACATCTGAAACCAGCCTTTTTCACCAACTGAAAATTGATCCAGTTTCTCTGTTCTGTCAGCCCTCAGATCTACTCCAGGCTACCCAAGATTAAAAACCTCCAGGGTTCAGACTCCTTCATGGAGTGCAAATCTGCAGATTGCATGTTGCAGAATAGTTCCCAAGCAGCTGATATCAGCACCCACTATTGTCTCTAGATCTTACCAGAGTTATTTCAGTTCTGAATTGCTGAGGTTGGACATTATTATTAGTTGTATTTCAGAACACATTTAAAAAACCTAAACATGACTGAGAGGTGTCTGTTGTGCAGGAACAGCAGTTCCCATTTATAATCAGAATAAGAGACAACATAAGGATGAAATGAAGTTACAGAAGGAGCCAAACAAGAAGGCAGTAACAGAATCTGAACTAGAATCTGGATCTGCTGAGCAGTCCAGTATTAGATTCATATCTTCATTACAACAGTCTGTGGACTCATTAACATAAATTAGTATAAGCTGATATTGCCAACAAAGGAAACAATTGTGCATTCTGCAAACCTCACTTGTGCATTTCTGCCTCTGCTGCGAAAGGGAGGACAAACAGCAGCTCTCAGTGCTCATTACACTGCAGCCTTGTCCTCCAGTCAGGAAGGAAAAAACGGTGTTGAAAGCATAACTCTCAGCTGAGACTGTGTAAAACCTTCAGGATTTGGTGTCACAATTTTGCAGCACCACTGTCAGTGTCATACCAGATTGGGGAGAATGACATGTTTGAGTTGAATCATTAAACAGATAACAGCGTGTCTGCTCAGACTGGATTCAACCTGCACCAACAAAACCCAAACCCAAACCGGGTCCCATTCTTCCCTCACTCCCTTGTACACACAGAACAAGCAGAACTGCAGCATCAGGTCACATTTTATTTTCACCTGATGGGTAGTTTCACAGAAAGCTAACTTTACAGTTCAGACAGCTGGTACCAATTCACAAAACATCACCTGTGTGTCTGTTCCTCAGCTCAGCTTGTGCCAGAGTGGTTTGGGTTGGAAGGGACCTCAGGAGGCCCCAGCCCCAGCCCTGCCATGACAGCAGCTGCTCACAGCCAGGCAGATGTTGGAGCCCCAGCTGAAGGCCAGCTCAAGTGCTTCTGCAGGCTAATCTGATGTACCACATATCTCAGCAAACAGGATTTTGCATGTCTGTGCACAACACTCTTTCATCAGATTACAAGGGAAAAGTGAGTCTAGACATGCCAGAGCATATTTGAAAAATAGAGGATTACTGAATTTGCCATATCCCTCCTTGATTCTGGACTCTCCCA
This sequence comes from Bombycilla garrulus, assembly GCA_013400315.1. Lineage (NCBI taxonomy): Eukaryota > Metazoa > Chordata > Aves > Passeriformes > Bombycillidae > Bombycilla > Bombycilla garrulus. The sequence continues at coordinate 2,607,488 of VXBU01015246.1, forward strand.
ATGCTGCTGTAGTAAGGACTAATGACATTATATATAACCAAATTATGTAAAAGTTAATTGCATTCCACTCAGATTTCCTTTTTACATAGCAATCTGCTTCCTCATCCATGTACAGCCTACACAGTCAAGTGGAGATTTTACTGCAAAAAAGCAACAGGTTTTGAAAAGTATCTCAATGGATGAAACAGCAGAAAGCTGCACAAGAATGCCACCAGTTCCAAGCCACTGAAGATGAGTGAGCACAGAAGGAGATTGCAGGAAACTGATACTGTGGGAACAAATGATCAGTTGAGGGGCACTTAATTAACTTCATGGAGTTATTGCAACCAGTGATTTAAGTCTCCAGCTCTGCCCTTTCCTAAGGTTTCTGGCAGATAAACTCACCCAAACGTGAAAAGAGAAACGTTGCATTTGGCAGCCTGGGCCTGACAAAGCTGAGATGTTATTTCTGAAGGAACAGGCTGCTCCAGGCAGCAACTCAGCAGTGTCACTGTCACGTCAGTGCAGGTGCTCAGTGTCTGCCACAGTGCAGAGACAAAACCAGATCAGAGCTGCATTTCAACAGAGCCACAGAAAGAGTTAATGAGGGAGTCAAGGCCAGGCTCAAGTGGGTGTTCTGAACCAGCCTGCAAAGGGATTCCTGAGCCCAGAGCAGCTTTTGTTTAGGTCCAGACCCACTTGCATTGGAATGCTGGAAGTGCTGCCCAGGCACAATGCAGACTTTCTCTCCCTCCAGCTATTTCTGCCTTTTCTTTGCACTTTGTCCTACGTTTGCACACTGACAGAGCTTCATGTACTTCATATGTAGTGCACATCCAGGAGTCATCACCCTACAAATAAAAAATGAGCTCCCTAAGAGCCCGTTTGTGTGATACAGCAAGAACTGGAACAGATCACCTCACTTCTGTAGTGCCAGAACACACAAATGATGCAATACACCCATTTCACACCTAAATTTCTGCACTTTATTTTTCCAAATTCCTTGCAAATCAATAGAAGGAAAGAAGCTCATTTAGACAATGATAATGGCTTGATGGCTCTACTAGGAAAAGTAGCATCAGTAAATGTGTAAGAAAGATAAGAACTAGGATAACGACAATCAGTCATGGATTAATTATTTCATTGACAGGCTACTTTTAACACACCTACAATATAAATATATTCAGCTAGTAAAAAATATACTTATCAACACAAATTGTAAGCCAACAGAAAGCGAAATTGATCTCACAACTGCTGGAGATTTAACCAAAATTACAAAATTAAATCCTGTGAAAACCCAGCCAAAACTTTTAGTGCTGTCTACTTCATGAGTGTAGGCAGTAAATTAAATGCATTTCAAGCAAATGAGTCCTGTGTTGAATAAATGAAGTTTTGATTTAAATATTAAGCTAAATAATCTTTTTTTATTTATTTTAAATGCAAAAAAATCCAGCCCCTCCTCCCTCAGATGTCTCCCATAGCACAAATTCATCTGCCACAGACATCAGTTACACAATTCCCTCCCTCCTACCCAATCTCCAGTCTACACTTGATGTGCACAATCACATCTGTAATCTCCAGAGCTTCCTAAGAGAAAAGCTCATTTTCCCCTGTGCGAGCTGTCAACACTGAAAAAAGAGCAACAGCCAACAATAGTTATTCTTTGAGCTCTGCATCTCCCAGCTCAGTTCAGACAACTCCATGGCACAGAGCCACAACCTGAGGCACTATAAATCCCAGCCTCATCAACTTCAAGAATGATTTTCCAGAAGCACTGGAAAGAATCAAGGAAAAAAGTTGCAATCTCTTGACAGTCTCATCCCAGGATACTAATTTACATTTTTTACAAGTTTTACAAATTCTACACATGAAGGTTCCTTCACATGAAACCTCACAGACTGTGAGCAAGGACAGAAGAAAAATGGATTCCAAGTTATCCTCAGTGTATAAGGAAATTATTGTTTTGGGGATTTTTTAATACACTTTACCCAAACTCTAGTCACTACACAGAAAAAAAGGGACTGAGGAATAAACAAGCACAGTTCCCTCAAATTTAAGGAAAACTAGCAGTCCCATATGAAAATACAACAAAAGTAAAATTGGAGAAGAAAAGAGTGAATTTTCAATACCAAACCAAGAGAATGAAGGGATGACACCTTCCACTCACCTACTGTGAGGACGTTTGCAGAGAGGAAATGGCAGCAGTTTCTCTCCTGGAGAATGGATTCTTCTCTTTGTGTCAGATCCCCTGCTAGAGATTTTGGAGAAGTCAAAGCCATCTCAAGCTTTCAGAGCAGCCTAGCAACAGTGCTTGCTCCAAGTCAAACAAAGCACTTCAGCGCAGATATCTGCGGAAAGTTTCAGTCAAGCAATGAAAATATCTGAGGAAAAGCAACAATTTCAGGATGTTGCTGCTCTGCTTGCTTTGGAAGTGCCAGTGAGCGCCTTCTCTGGAATTCCACATTCAGGAGACTGTCCTGGTTTAATTCTTTTGGCACAGATTCCACTCATGGAACAACAGAATCTGCAGTATCAGCGTGGAGAAAGAACTGCAGAGCTCAGTCTTGACAGGATGGATGTGAAGGCCCTTCCCAGGAGCACAGGAGTTACAAACATTCCATGTATCTTCCCAGTGTTTCTTGCATGTGGCTACCCTGGAGAAGACACATTTTTAAAAAGTGGAAGTTACTTTAAGTGTGAGATATTTACTGCAGGAACACACTTCGGTGATGTACAATGGACTGACCTCAGCAGGCAGAAGGCACCAACTCTTCCTTCCCTCACCCCAGCATTTTCCACACACAGAGAAAGCTCCACTTTTGCCAGCAGCAACTTCTCCAGAAGCCAAAGAACTCATGCTGGGGTTAATTACTTTATACACACAAAATCACAGAGATATAATATGTGCACATACACTTAGCTCAGTCATTCTAAGTGAATTTACTGAGTACATTCCCAAAGGACTCTGCCAAGGGTGGCTCATGCGTTCACTTCCATCTCTAACCCTGAAAGCTCTTTGCTCCTCTTACCTGTTGTCAGCTGTCTCCATTCTGTATCTCTGGCATTGTCTGGCAGTCCCTTTCCCTTTTCTCACCCCTCTTCTGCCCACTGGACACAGAAGACTCACCTTTCCAAAACTTTCAGTGGATACCTTCCTCAGAGAAAGAAAGTCAGAGAAGGCTCCCTCCAAAACAGCAATCACAGCAGACAGAAACCTGGGATCCTACTTAGTGCTGGTAACTGTTTGAATCTCTGGGAGTCTCCTTCAGTTTGTAATTACAAGTTGAGCTCTGAAACATTGCCCTAACATGTTTTGTTGTGAAAGCACAGATTCAGTTTGACAGTATTTTAAAGAGAGAGGGCTGTGAAGCTCACTATTAATTACAGTGATTAGAAATAGAGGAGGGGGCTTGAGACATTTGTAGCAAAAAATGAGTAAGAGAATGCCCTGCTAGAGCATCTGCCTGTTTAAAGCTGTAGCTCTCTCCTTGTCCTTGGTCCCTCATTCAGCTTCTTTGGGAAGTCACTTCCTCCCTGCCATTATCTTTTCACCAAGCCCCACCTTCTCCATTCTCGTGCTGTTGAGAACTCTGTTCAGAGGGAGCATCAGCTAGGGAAGTTACACCCTGCTGTAGAGCCAAAGGTACGGCAGCTTCATCTAAGGGACAGCAGTGCTTGGCAACATTTATCCTGTAAAAAATCAGTCTCATTACAATCACCTGTTTCCACACTTAAATGGGAAATATCTCACTGGGCATTCTGTGGCTCTGCAATAGTTATGGGCATCTCAGAGAGTGACATTCATTTGGAAAGGAATATCTTTATTACAGAGCACAGCTGAAATAATCAAAACCCAAATTATAAATTTAGGGCAGATTTCAAAAGCTGACTGGATTGAGAGGGGAAGATAACAGATTATTAAAGATCCATCCTGTGCCTCCCAATACTCATTCTTGTACATGCTGTCCCCTGTTCCTGTAATTGTATCCCTGCATCATTCCCTGACATATATATAACTAGTTAAAAGAATACAGAGCAAACACTCTGCTTTAGACTGAGCAAAATCAATTCATACATCTCCATGTATTCATTTAATGTATTAATTTTGTGCATCCCAAAATAAATGGTTTTTTCCTTTAGGTTAATCCTTGAATCGATACCAAAAATACACTTACATACACAGAGCTGACTTGTTTTATTTAGAATGGAACCCAAAGTAGATGTTAGAAGGCATGTCAGGATTTAAATCAACGTGTCCAGTGAAAAAGCCAAAACCGCACTCAACAGCATTTCTGGAGCTGCTCAATTGCATGCTCTGGGCAGGTACTTCTGCAGATGACAGGCACTGCCTCAGTTATCACCTGCTTTGATCATCTGGGCAACTTCTGACCACAATTTTATAGTCACCAGCCACCAAGTGCCACTGCTGGTACCTGTGCACTGAATGTTTAACCCTGGGATTAATCCAGGAAGCCACAGTTCATAGGACAGATGAAACTGTTTTAACACCAAGACAAGATCAGCCCATTTCCTCTGCACAAAGCTGAACCGGTGGGTATTTACTTTGCAGACTCTCTTACCTCTTTGCTCCAGGGCTTTTTTGAAAGGCCATTTCCTTTGTAGGAAGTTCAATCACTGTGACTCATTAGACACCAAAGAACATACCCATGAGGGCAAGGAAGACTGAATGGGCACGGGAGTTCCTGCTGGTGCCAGAGCAGCACCATTCCAGTGAAAGCAGATGAGCTTTACATTGATGTGGCTCGTTAAATATTTTATTGTCTCGAGTTATGTCAAATTCACGTTCTTTAGGTTTTGTTATGATCTGAAAGTGAGGCTGCTTTGAGGCAGCTGATCTCTGAATGTCTTTACTTTTCATGTAAAAGATGTTCTTCCTGCACACAGTCCCACCTTTTACAGCTCCCTACAGGCCCTCAAATCCCCTCCCTCCCCTCCCTCTCTTCAGCATACCTGTGTTGGTAAAAAATAAATGCTGAGACCCTCTTCCCAAATCAATCCCCATAAATCCTACGCAGCCAATGGAAAAGTACACAATGAATCCCTAAAAATACAGATTGATATCTCAGAAAAACATTCAGGGGCCAGATTTCCTATTCAAGTAAACGAAAGGAGCTCAGTTGTGCTTTCCTGGAAAATTTGTTGTGAAGGTTGTATGATGGAAAATACCAATTGCACTGTCTGGAAATACCTCACCTCTGTTACAGCAGGAACCATGGTGGCTCTGAGAACAGCTCTGCTCATTGCCAAAAGACATCAAACAGCCAAAAGAGAGCAACTCTATCTGTTCAGACCACATGAACAACATTTAAACTGTCTGCTCAGGCTAAGAGCCCTACCTGAGATTATTGTGTGAGGTTCTGTATTCCCTTGAAAAAAAAAAAAGGATTTAAAACCCTAGAGGCAGGATCCATATCACTTACAGACAATAAAACCTGTGTACACTATTAACAATTCTCTAGCCATTTTTATATCACTGTCGTATTTAAAGCTTAACCCCACAAGACCTGCTTTTGTTCAGGGAGGTTTTGTGTGGCATCCACAGAACTCAGACAAGCTCTGATATTATCCCAGGACAGATACACTGATACCACGGATGAAACACACAAAAACCAAGTCATCACTTAAACCTGAACAGTTTGATCAGGAAGCACATCGCTGGATAAAAGATCAAAGTGCCATAAAACGGGAGGGAAAAAATAATACTTTAAAGCATTTAAATGTGAGAGCTGGGATTTTCTTTTAAGCTGCAGCGTGGTTGCCTCTGACACGCTGCTCATTTGAAGGAATGCAGCTCCATTCAGCGGGGAATTGCACGGAGATAAGCTGCACGTCCGGGCACGTCAGAGCACAGCCAGGGCTGCTGCAGAGGAGAGGAGAGAGGCTGCTCCAGCCCCTGGAACAAGGGGTGAGCCCACACCTTAGGGTGTGATCCCGCATTCCTCTTCCCAAGGGACCGAGCACACTCACAACGCTCTGCCGCGCGATAGTCCCATAATCCCCTGGCAAACAGCTCGGTGAAAAAGGAGAAAGTGAGGAAAAGGCAGTCAAGAGGACATCAGAAACCTTCCTGGCAGGCTGGTATGTTCACCTTCACCCAGAACAGAGTCATCCCACTTGAAAGGAACACTTAGCATTTGTCAGCTTTTCCTCACCCGCCCCTTACAGCCTGAGCTGGAGCTGCACATGCAGGAGTGCTGCATTTTTGTTCAGTGATGTAACTGAATATTCCTTATGCAAGTAAGCAGACTTATTATTACATCCAAATTATTTAATTCAGGTTTGTATGGACCGTGTCATACGACTTTAGCATCCACTTTATGAAACAAAATGTGGAATTTGTAACAATTTCTGTCTATAGGGATAGACTTGTTTGTAATCCCTTGCCCTATTTATCCTGAATTGCCAAAACCCCTCTCGGTTTCACCATCATTCCTTGTCAGCAGCCAGTTCCCAGACCTGTCTGAAGTGACAATGGAAACACAGCAGCCTCTTGCTTCTGAAGAACATTTGCATTTTGTATTAGCAAGGGAGAACTGGCAATTTCTATTAGGAGGCAAAAGGAACTAATTAAGGAAATCTCATCCAATAGCTTGGCTCAAAAGAACTTTGAAAATAAAAGTTTCATACTCTAGACCACAAAAAAAAAAAGCTTCAGAGAAGAATTGAGGGGAGGAAGAGCTCCTTGTTAGGAGACAGACAGAAAGTGAGGACTGCTGGAAAAGGTTCTGCTGCACTTGGGAATTTGTGAGTCATACTGAGGAGAGATAGACTATGGGCTCCAATGCCACTTGTAATCAGATCTATAATTTAATAATGTTCATGCTGTCAGTTGTGCTGGCAGTCTTGGTCACTTTCCAGAAGTTTGATTTTTTTTCCTTCAATTTCATGTAAATGAGCAGGAATTTCTTTTAAGAATAATGTCTTTAATCAAACTGCTTTAATTCTGTACAACAGCTTATTGCTGCACTGATGAATCTCTTGGATATTAAGGAATAATTTATGCTGGGGGAGTTAAAGGTGGCAACCTGTGTTCCCCTTTCACAAATCAGTGGCAAATGATCAGCTTGCTCCTGAGGATGCCTGGTAAAACAAACACAAGAGCCCAAGCACAGGCAGACAGACACTAAGAGAATATTGCAAACAAGAAAAACACGCTTGTGCTTGGCAACTTCAAGAGAAAGCTGCAGTTTAATTGTTTTGTTGTTGATGTTGTTGGGTTTTTTTTTTTTTTTTTTGCCAAATATCCAAACCAATTTCTGAAATGAATGAATCTCCTTCTCTACTAGCAGGAATGGGTCTGGGAACCACTCAGTCCATCCTCATTTTGTCAAATACACACCTGAATTACAAGGCAGCAAGTCTTTAGGGCCCGATCCAATAAATATCAAAGTACAGCTCTGCTTTACTCTCCAGCTTATCATGGACTTTAGTACCTGGTTAGTCAATAAATAACATTACTTCAATAACCTCATCTCACTCAGTCTAAACTCAGAGGAGGAGAAGTGGGATAGGTCACTTTATGCTGTAGGAGACAAAAACCTATTAAGTTGTTTAAACAGAAAATCTTTCATATACTCCTTGCAGCAATCCCACTAAATAAAGCCATTATAACTCATCCCAAAGTTGTGTTTTTGAGGTTCTCCTCTGCAGGCTATAGAACTTCTTCCAGGCACCTCAATTGCAGCTGGCATTGTTTCCCCAGGCTCCATTCCTTAGTCTTTCTTTAATTATTTATTTAATTTTAAAAAATTAAATAAAACACAAACAACATGTTTTCAGTTAAGGGCAGAAAAATCTTCCAGAGAATCTATTCCAGCATCTAAGGGCAGTAGGAAACCTGGAATAACAAGCTGTAGGGGTTGGGGGGGTTATGTTGAAGGGGAGAAGAGGCAGGGAGGAGCTTCTTTTAAAGTTATCTTACAATAACTGATCCTGCAAAGAGATCTGAGAGGAGACATCTTCTGAACACCAAAACACAAAAAGTGCTATTGCAAGTTTCCACACAACGGCCCTTGGCAAACACTCAGGGAATGGGAACTGCAGAGCTTACTGCAGAGCTTGTGAAGCAGAATCCATCTCTCCCAGGAATGTTAACATGGAAAGATCCCTCACCTTCCCACCTGATTTCCCTTGATGTCTGAGGCAATCCAGAGCTCCCTGACAACTATTAAGATGTCAGAATATTCTACAGGAGACATTCCCTAATTAAATGGAAACAAGTGAGGCTGTGATGAACAATAAAAAATGTGGGCCAAGATCAGAAGCAGGTACACCAAAATCAGTCTCTCAAGTTTCATGCTGTATTTGTGATGCAGATGGATCTGAAATCCTCACTCAGGTCATGCTTATCTTGATGTCTGCACCCAAAAATTTCTGTCAGGACTGCACAGTGCCATTTGCAGTCTCCCAGATAGCAAAGAGCAGGAAGGAAGCTGAGAACTTTGTCCCAGCATGTGTAAAGTTTGTCACAGCCTGCACTGTGCAGGTACCTATCCAATGACTCTGCTGCGTGCTGAGGGGAAGCACTCCACCCCCACAAAATGAGGGCAGATTAAACAATGAATAAAAAGTTTGGAAATTCCCTACAGATTTAGAGTCTGTGCCCCAAGCAGGCGTGTGGAGACCAGAATTCCAGTGATTTGCAGTAAAAACTGGGCTGAGGAGTTGCACACAGTGGCCATGGATAGCTGTCCCCTCAGAACTGGGCTTGGCTCATGTCATGCAGGGCTCTCCTGCTCTACCAGCTGAGCCTGGATGTGGGGTCAGTACCTGCTGCTCGTGTCACAGCTGCCACCAGCAGTTGTCACAAGTGATGGACACAAGGTTTGCCATCATCCAGCGAGGCCACAGGTAACACTGGGGGCACAGGTGAATTCACAAATGAGGTCAAGACAGTGAAAGATGATTCAGGCATAACACTGGAGGATCTATTTCAATATTAAGGTCAGATCAATTTAAGCTTATCATGGAAAGAAGTGGGTCATTTTAAAGATAATTGATACTGAGATATCTGGGTGCATGAAAATCATATTGCAGAAAATTCAAAAGATTCTTAGTAACTGCAAGACTATCTTTGCTGAAAAATCTCTTCAGCCTCATCTAACCCACTCAAATTCATTTATACAGTAATTTTCTCAGCTCTGGACAAATTAACAAGACAAATTCCAGTGATATTCACAAGTATGTTGTCCCCTTTGAGCTATATTTAGGAACTGAAGGCTCTGTACCATTTATTTCAAAACCAAAGTGAGATTGAGTTGTTTTGAAACTGTGAGTACAGGACTTTAGGAGAGCCTTGCACACCATGTATTTTATTCCTCTGTTGTTCCTGCAGGACCACTCACTAAGATACTCTCAGCCACTCTGGATTGAGTATGGGGCAGCTTTTAATTCAGAAAAATTACAGAAATTATGAATGAAACCAAAAGCCTTTCCAGATAATGTAGAAGGAGCTTGGCTATAAACTGGAACATTATCATCCTTTTTTGCAAAGCCAGAATAAACTTGTTCTTTGGCTGAGAATAATCAAAATACACTGCATTACAGGAGCTCATCTTGCCAGCAGAGTCATTAAATGTAAGAGTCAGTGAGCCCTGAGTGTTTCAAGATTCAGTTATACAGGTTTAGATTATAAAACTGGGTATGACAGAAGCACTTCTGGTAAAATATTGCTTATTGAATAAAAAAGCTCACTGTTAACAGCTCTGCCATGGCAAATATTTCTGTATCTGGTCATGGCCTCTGCTCTCTGTAATAAACCCTCAGTGCCTGAAGCAGAGAGCCTGTAACAAGAAGTGCTGCTGCTGAAGAGCTCAGAGCCAAGTTAACATTTCTGTTCCCACAGCCAGTCCTGAGGCCACCAGAACTCAGTGATTCTGACACCACTCAGCCTTGCCCACATTCAGATAACTCAGTGTCCTCAGCACTCACCGACCTCCCATCACTTGCACTGAACAGTTTCTCACAGCTAATCTCTCTGGGAAAAAAGGAATTCTCCCCAGCAAGGTTTTTGCACCCTCAGTAAGGACACAAAAAGCTCTCCCAGTAGACAAAACTTTCACCACATTCTTTTGAACAATAAGTTAACTTTGAGCTCCACTGTGAACATGGCATCAATTTCCTACCTCAAACCAAGCACAGTCAGCAACGACTCTTACTCTACTTCTGTTTTATTTTATAACAGGCAACCTACCTCTACCATGAAACAGAACATGATTCCAGAAATTAACACCCTGAGGATTCAGGGTATATTTAAGACCTACATCTGAACCCTGAAGCCTGAGGCATTTGGAGCGTGCACAGTCCCAGAAATCCAGCCATCCTTTTTATTTGCCACATCTCTGCAATCATTACCCACATTTTTATGCCAGGAAAGAACTGAAAATTATTTCTCCATAGTCCAAAAGAATAAGCAATTCTTTAAAAAAAATTAAAATATTTTAGAAAATAAAAACATGCATACCTTTTCATACTGTCGTGCATGTTTTTCCTCCCAAGTTAAGACTTGGCTGTTCAGCCACAGAATCAGCCACCTTCTATTGCTAAACTGGTATTTTATTTAAATACCTGAAGTTTATTTTACATCCAACATCTCTTATCCAAGTTGGTTTTCATTTTGGCTCTGTACACCTGGGAAAGCTCAAGGATCAGGTTATCAATTCAGAATAGTATTTCATAAAAAAAAAGTTGTCCACTTAGAAAAGCCTAAACTTGAGTCACAAATGTGGTTTGCTTCATCCCTACAAGCTCAGAGAACCTAAAAATTTAGGATTAACAGAATTCCAAGGCTTCTGAACATTTTCATGAACAAGAGAAAGCATGATAAAGTAAAGCAAGCATTAGACATGATGCTCTTTTCATTTTCCCTCTTCCTTCAAAAAGACAAGAGCAAGAGTAGGAGCAAATTCTGCTACAGCTACAAGGCTGTGCATTCTCCTGGGGTAGCATATTACAAACTTTGTGAGAGTGAGCAAAAGTGTTAAAAGTACCCCAAAATAATCGCTGCAAGAGAAAGTAGCAAAGCGAGGCGAAAGCAAACGCAGCACACACCTTTGTCTCTCCCGGCCGGGCGGTGCAGACGGGCGGTCCCGGCTCCCGTGCGCGGAGAGTCCAACCTTCACACCCGGGACAGAGCCGGGAGGAGGGAGGGAGGGAGCGGCGGAGTCTGCCGCGAAATCCCGCCCCGTTTTTACATGTCGAGGCTCTCAGCTCTCTGATCACAAAGCAGCTTTACAGCCCCTGTTCAAACAGTTCAGCTCCAGGGTAACAAGTTCAAAGTGGGAGGAGGCAAAAGGAATCGGAGGGTGGTAACAATGCCCAACAGACGTTTCGCTCCTTTTGCATCCGCAGAACCTGTTCTTCAGGTTGGAAACTGAAACATCGTCCCGGTGCCCTGTTTGAAAGCTGCGCTCCGAACCTCTTGTCTCCTAACAGGTCTGCGGAGGAAAAATCAGATTTTATGATGCGCAGACAAGTAGCCTGTGGGAGGAAAAGTTAATCATTGCTGAGCGCCGAGGTTTTTTACATTTTGGACTTCCTTGTGGTAACGTCAGAGAAGCAGCTCGTTCCCCTGTCAGGTCTGTTAGGAGGAAAAGCAGAGAAGCATAGCATGGAAATCGAGAAACTTGGCTCCCAAAAACTTAATCAAAAATACAGCAGCTGTGTTTGAAGAGATAATGGCAGTTTTCTGAAGTCACCAGCATCAATCAGAATCAGATTTTCCGGGCAGGTCTTAGTGTAACAAGTAACATTTCATGCATGTGTGTGTTTATATCTATGTATAAATACGTATAGATATATATATATAGGAAAGCATATGAAAAATGGGAAGCTTACTGGCGTGCTGCACCTCCTCAGTTCAAAACACACTGACAGGACACCCACCCTTCAAAACATCCCAAAACAACTTTTAGAATATAATAAAATGCATACAAGTTAAAATGGGCATATACACAGAACTTACACACTTGAAATTTGTTAACACTTGCTGGCAGAGTCCAACCTTCAGCTTTATAAATGGTTTCCAATCTAATAATTAAGTGGTCATTAGTCAGGATTTCAGCTTTGGAAAAAAAAAAGAATCCAAAAAACTCTCGAGGTCTTCTTGTGTTTCTTGACCCGTAAAATAAGAAAATCATATTTACCCACTTCAGTAAAAGGGCAACAAATATGTTTGGTATTTTTCTTAACAATTGAGCAGCTGGATGTGTGTGATACATGCAACTCTGCCTTAAACAAAAATCAAAGTATGAGAGACTGGATTGGAATTCTGAACAAAATGATCCAAGGATTGGTCAATTAGTTCTCCTTTTGTATATTTTTTTGAATTCAATAATCTAAGGTGGCAGCTTCGAGTTTCTTATTTAATAGCAGATCCCCAAGGCTGAAGTGTGAAATTGTCCCGCTCCAGACCCCATTTCCCGCGGGACATTTCCTTATCCAGGTGCGCCTCCTACTGTTGAACGACGGAAAATGTGCCATTTATTTTCCCCCCTAATTCCATTAATTTTACAGTCACAGAGGGAAAAATCCGCGATTCCTTTGATACGATAAACCCTAACAAATAAAAATCGAGCAGCGCCCGGAGCAGGGAGGGAGGTGTTAAGAATGTTTTCCTTATCTGTAAGATTCATCACAGCTTTACTTATCACATACAACTTCTGCTGCAGTTTAATTATAACTTTGATGCCACAATCTGGGCACTAATAGGCTACTGAAAGGATTACAAATATGCAGTTTATTTGTGGTTACGTTTGGCCACAGGGAGTCTTTCTTTGCCTCTCAATAAAAATAAAGAAAAAACCTCACCAAGCTCCTGCTCTCACAGAACTTTTCAGTGAATTCCTGCCATATCAGCCTGTAAATTCTTCAGAAAAACACCTACTTTAATTCCAGTGAAAGTAGTTCTGTCAAATAAATTAATTAATTAAATGTGGAACTGTTTAACTGCAAAACTGAATTTATAATGATGAAACCTTAAAATCTGCTAGGGAAAAAACCTCCAGGTTTTGGCAAAAATGAATGCACCAGACCTCAGAGTGTAAATATATATTAACTAGAAGAGTTAATAATTAACTCCTATATAATTAACTACATTAGTAGAATGCTGTAGCCTTCGTTAAAATATTATCATTATTTAAATGGCTTTTAATTTTTTTTTTAATTTTAAAATAATAGCATTATCTTCAGACATCAGGCACAGCTGAAAGAGCCTTATGGCAGCTATCAGGACTGTCTTTCTCCATCGAGATCCCAGTGAGCTTTATGGTAAGAGTCACCAGGCAGGAGTCCAGCCAACTCCTTAAATAAATTAGGAATTTATCAGGAATTCTGATAACACTCCAAATCCCTGCTGTTCCCAATGGCTCAGCCACAAAGGAACCCCTGGTAGGCTCTGAGGGTCTGATTTGGGGGCTCAGACACTGAAAAACTCACCAGTTCTGTCACACCCCACAGCCCTTATCCCCCTGGCACCGGGATTTTGGAGATGGATGGATTGATATGTTGATGTGTTTGTAGCTTAGCCCTGTGCAGGTGGTGTTTGTTATTTGCCTCATGTGGAGCTCGCCAGCAAACAAAGGGCAGCGTCTTCAGCTTCCCCATATAAACAGCTCATCTTTGAAGGGATGCAAGGTGGCTTTCGCAGCTTTTAAAAAAGCAATGGCAGGACACTGAATTACACCTTCCTTCTGAATTATCCCCGGGCTGCGGAAGGGCTGGAGGATTTGTACAAGACTGTGGAGTGCTGCACCCGCNCCCTTTTCCCTCCCCTGACACTCCCTTCCCTTCCATTACCGCCCCTCACGGCCCCTTTCCCCACCCTTTTTCTACTCTATCCGCCCCTTTTCCCTCCCATTTTCCCACTCGTCCCGCCCCTTTCCCGCCCTTTTCGCCCCCTCAGGGCAGGGGGGCGTTTCCCGCTCCCTCACGCGGCCCCGCCCCGCGCTGACGGGATATCCCTCCGCGTACGGCGGGTNCGTTCTTACCAGCTCAGCAGCGATCGCGGGGCTCCTTCGCATTCCTTTCCCTCCCTTTTCCCCTCCCCTTCCCACGCCCCTTCCCGCCCCTTTTTACGCCCCTCAGTGTCCGTTTCCTCGCCCCTTTTCCCACCCCTCACCNGCGGCGGCGGCGGGCCCGGCGCGGCTGGTGCGGTGCGGGCAGAAGGACGAGCTGTACCGGGCCGCGCTGCGCAACGGGGCCGGCACGGCGCTGCGGGGACTGGCGGGTAATGCCTGCGAGGGGTTGCATCCACCCCGAGCCCTCACTGGTGTTCGGGATTCGCCGGCACAGCGGGACCTCCCCATCACCCGCCCCGCGGCTCTGGGCGGGGGTCGGAGGGGACGAGGGGGCTGATGAGGGTCCGGGAGGGGTTTCCCGGGAAGGATTCCCGGGAAGGGCTGGGCTCAGCAGGGTTTGGGGCTGATGAGGGTCCGGGAGGAGTTTCCCCGGGAAGGGCTGGGCTCAGCAGGGTTTGGGGCAGTGACAGCCGTGTCCCCATCCCGCAGGTGCCCGGCCGTGGCTGGAGTGGAGGAGGGAGCTGGAGCTGCTCTCCGATGTGGCTTATTTCGTGCTGACCACGCTGTCCGGTAATCTTCCCTTTATTTATGACTTGTTATCATTTCTGCCAGCATCTGAAAGCTGAGGGGCCAGGGCCGCGGCTGCTGTGCTGGTGATCACCACCTGGGGACTGCCCAACAGCAGTTCTGTTCAGCCAGGCTGGTTTGGATAAATGCCTTCTGGTAAATATGAAACCACGAAATTGCTGCAGTTGGGTTCAAACACACTTTATCAACACAACTAGTTCTTCTGAAAACAATTTTAAAAAAAAGCAGGACTAGATGACATCATGAAAAGTATCACTGCTTTAAGCCTAAAACTGCAGATACTGGATGTCACCATGACATTTATCTTAATTCAACAGGAAAAAATTAACTTATTCTGAGTTGTGACCTGAACAGCCTGTCCCCACTGCTCACCACATCCACAAAGATCGTGCAGTTGCCCTCTCACCCTGTTTTCTGCTGCACACGTTGTTTAGGTTATCAGACTCTGGGAGAAGAGTATGTGAGCATCATTCAGGTTGACCCAAGCAAGAAGAAGGTGCCTTCTTTCCTTCGCCGGGCCCTCTTCATTTCCCTGCACACCGTGGTACCCTACTGCCTGGAGAAGGCACTGCTGCACCTGGAGCATGAGCTGCAGATGGAATCTGAGGAATCCAGGACCCCAGAGAGCCCCCCAGCACTTGGCTTTCCCAGCAGGACCGTAATTCGCAGCTGGATTCGGAAGCAGGTTGGGGAGCTCACGGAGCAGCAGAAGAAAACAGCGTCCCAGGTTGTGTATGTCCTCAAACAATCCATCCCTCTGCTGCACCGCCTCCACCTGGCAGTGTTCTACATCCAGGGCACCTTCTATCACCTGGCCAAAAGGATCACAGGGATTTCATATGTAAGTGGTTTTGGTTGAAGATGTGTCCAGTGCATAATTTTGGCCTCTCTTGGGGTACCCTGTGTGTAAAAGGAATTTGGCTGTGGTTGATTACACAGGCAGAGTAGAGGGGTGAGAAGGAAGGTTTTGTTTTATGTGGGAGGTGATGAATCGCTGCAGTCAAGAGGTTGCAAGTAATAAAAATGAATGAACTTGTGTCACAAGTTAATAACTGTGTAACTCCAGTCTGACTGCCACAAACACACTGGAAGTGAGAGGTGACTTGATAAATCCATGGGAAATACTGTTTTGAACAACACCCAGTAGCACTTTTCTATATGAAGATAATTTTGCATCTTTACAAATAAGTATCAGCCATGCTGGCCCAGAAATATGTAGATACAAAAGTTCTCAACAATTCCCAGCATCAGTGTGGGAAGGAGGTGTAAAAGAAAGGTACATAAGAAAAACCAAACTAATTAAAGCTGCATTTTTTTATGGGTAGACAGCAGCTAGGTCCAGCCTGACTGAAGGTGGTTATACCTCCTGACAGACAGCTGGTTGAGAAATCCTAGAATGTCAATTTTTTTGGACATAATGAGAATCCCAAATGAAGTTTATTGCAGATGGGGAGAGGGGGAACAGTTTCCTAAAACCACAGTAACAAAACCTCTCTCTCTCTCTTTCTGTAGCTGCATTTTGGAGGAGTGCAAGGAGAAGATCAGAGCATCCGATCAAGTTACAAGTTCCTTGGAATCATTTCACTGCTGCACCTTCTGCTGACCATCGGGGTTCAGGTGTACAGCTTCAAACAGAAGCAGAGAGCCAGGCACGAGTGGAGGCTGCACCGCAACCTCGCCCACCAGAAGTAAGGGGTGGCTCTAAAGGGGTGGCTCTTACTTCCTAGGAATGAGGGGGGAATGTCACAGCTGTCATGAACAGCGACAACACAAAACAACCCTGATTAAAGTTACAATCTGATGTAATTAACAATTAATTAATTAACAAAGTTCTACCACAGAAAGCTCCGCGCTGTTTTGCCCGTGTCTTGGACTTCACGCTGTGGTGTTTTCTGAGACCTTGCTGAAAAGGGCTGATACTGGAGCACGGGGTTTACTCCAGGATGGGGTTACCCGGTGTTTGTGCCAAGCAGGGTAAGTGCAATTAGCCCCCCCGTGGCTGTGTTAATTAGGAGCACGAGCCAGGAGGCGGCGGGCGGGCGGCACTCGCGCTGCACGCTGTGCCTGGAGCAGCGGAGGCACAGCACGGCCACGCCCTGCGGGCACCTCTTCTGCTGGGAGTGCATCACTGCCTGGTGCAACACCCGCGTGAGTAACAGCACCCACCCTGCCTGCCCCCAGCCCGGCTCTCGTGGGCACCCAGAGCTCAGCAGCACCCATGCAGTTGGTGGAATACAATGGCAATTGCATAGGGGAGCACTTTAAACTGGGCCAGCTCGGGAGTTCTACCACAGTTGGGATTAATAATTTTCTAAAAGTAGCTAAGCAGTTCTATTCAGATTTTTTTAAACAGAACTAATCAGTGTGTCCATTACTCTGTTTTCTTTCTGTAGGCAGAATGTCCACTGTGCAGAGAGAAGTTTCATCCTCAGAAACTGATCTACCTACGGCACTACCAAATGTAAAACTCTTCTGCCTCCTGACAAGGGCCCCAGCTCATGCTCTCACACTTGTCCTACAGTTTGGATTTATTAAACTTTATTAAACTGGAAACTGCCTGTGCAAGGTGGCACTACATTCCTGTGTGACAGAATAAAGCTATTTCTGCTTTCTACCCTTCTTTCTCTTCTGATGTAGCCCTTGACCATATAAAAAATGTCTTTCTAAAACATGTTTAATAGTTTTCTTCATTTTGGACAATGGAAAACTTAAATTCTCATTCTCAAAATACAAGTGTAAATAACAACTCCTCCACCTTTCCATAACATCCTTAAGGTATAAATAAAATTCTTTAATCTTAAGACTCCCTTTCTCCTGTAACATCATGATGTCCATGCTGTGGACTTCAGGGGCAAAGAACAGAAGCTGCACACAAAGCCTGGGTTTAAGAGCAGCAGAAGTTCTGGTTATAAATGCCATGTGCCATTGTGTTGCAATAAAGCAGGATTCTGTGATTTGACAAACTGAAATCTGCTTACACCAACAGAAACAAGTGCAAAGCCCCAGTACTTCAGATTGTGCACAATTCAGATTGTAATTCAGATTGTGCACAATTCAGATTGTAATTCAGATTGTAATCTATTAACACTCTGCTTCCAAAATCAGTTTTTTTCCATCACTATTAGCAATGGAGACTTTTCAGCAAGTATTCCAATCATTGAAGCTACAGCAATGTACCAAGGGCTGTTTTCCAAAGCCCAGGGCTGTCAGCAATGTCCCTGAGGCACAGGGAAAAAGATTGTGATTGTTAACACTCCTTGTCATTTTTGCATGATAGAAGAAGCAGAAACTCAATTTAGTTGTATTTTTAAAATACAGGTAGAGAAAAGAACCCAGGTGATCCTGGCTGTGCCTCATGAGTTAGAGTTTCAATAAACCTTTGAAGAATGGCACTGAATGTGGGCTCAGGGCCAGGGGTGCTACACTAAACGCACTTTTAAGATGGGTATTTGTGCTACAGAAATCCTGGTTATCCAGCCAGTAATTAAATTTCCAAGTGTTATTACCCAGTAAATTTAGTTTAACTTTTCATTGTATCTATAAATGGAATAAAAACTAGTTGCTGGTAACTCTGTGAACACTTCATCATCACTACAAAAGTGATACCATCCCATCATGTTAGAGCAAGAGATGTATATAAAGATAGAGAACAAGTAAAGGGGAACACTGTCTTTTAATAAATTTTGGAATTAAAAAGTCACTTAATAAAACTGCAGTTGTATCACATGAAAAAGTTTACATGCAGGTCATTTATCTCTCATTTTTTTTTTTCCCCCATAAAAAAAGAAAATCTGTGTTAAAACCCCCACCACTTTCTGTTCTGGCCAGTTTGGGAACGTCCTGTGGGGCAGCATGAAGTCAACTTCAATTATTCAAGAAACCATTAAGTATGAAAGAAACTCCAACTAATAACAATTAAAATATATATTTTTATAATTCCAGGTCCTCAAAGGAAATTGTGATAAGAGTTTGAACAAAGTTCTGAGTCATCACTCATCAGAAAGAGCCCAATTTTAGCATCTGCTGGGAGATGGAACAGTGAAACTGGCATTAAAACCCAACACAAACGAGTTGCTTTAGAAGCTAAATGAGTATTTTTGCCCTACTGCAAACCCCATAATTTAGTAATTTCTTATTCCTATCTATATTTGTTTGGTTATAACTCAGTAATACCATGCATTTAGGAAACTGGCTTAAGTTCTGCATCTAATTTAGGTCTACTGAATTCTTCTATGAAAACAGCACACGGCCATGAAGCAGAAAACAGCATCACGTGTGCCAGCTTACACTTTCCTCCACAGATGTGCACAGCACTTCAGGGTGATGTTGAGCAGGAGAACCATGTAAAAATATCCAACTCTAGGCCACTAACCTCTCCAGTGCAACGGATCTTGAAAGAAATACATTATCCCAAATCCACGGGATTATCCAAAGTTTCTCCAACTTCTTACAAAAGAGAATAAACTCAATGCAATTTGGTTAGAATGCCAGTTTCCTCGAGAAACTGATATTTCTGATAAAAACAGCAAGATCCTCATAAAATGAAAATTCAACTGCTTTGTCACCACTCTGTTAATCACTTTTATGAAGAAAAAAGGCATTGTTACAATGGCTCAAAATCGTTCCTTTAGTGAGCAGTAGAATTGGTCAACAGGTTGATTGCTTCTTCCTAGCTAGCAAAGGTCTTCCCCACATCCTCTTTCCCTTTGTATTTCCTCTTGCCATGTGTGAAGGGTATATATCTGTACTTTATCATGTGCTGCAAAGAGAAAACAGCAGGTGTTGAGGCAAGAAAGTGAAGTAATATTTAGAAGAAATTATTTATAATACACTGTGAATTACTGAATCCTCCAGAAAGAGAGTTTTTAGTAAAGGTAATGAAATAGCTACTTCTACAGCAGTTTAAATCTAAGTAGGAGTATGAGAGCAGTTTTATGAATCTCAGATTTTGGGTTACCAAACAAATTTTACATTACAGTGAAGATTATTGATTGGGGGACCACAGGTAACTGCAGAGAGCACAGAGATACTAATTCTTTACTACCTTTTCATATTTAATTTACCACTCTGAATCACCTTACCTGTCCAAAAATTCTGAATGTCTGGGAAAAAAAATTAGTTTTTCTTAAAATGCTAACAGACCATAAGTAATTTGTTACAATGGTCTGAATCACTTGCCTGTGTTCTTTTCCTTTCCCCCATCACCTTGTGAGAATTTCCCGTTCCACCCACCAGAGATGGTTCAACACCTCTGCACCCAAAACAGCCACAGGGAGTGGATGTGAACCTGCAGAAAACCCTGACACTGCATCTAAAGCCAAAAGCTTTTGAAAACAAGAATAAAGTTTTGTAAAATCTGCTTGACACTGTAAACCTGAATAATTAATGTTTAAATTTAGTTATTAAAGTTCCTCCAGTGAAATAAGTGAGTGCAGCATGTTTAACCCCTGAAGGGCTCCACTGAATGGCCAGTTTGGAGCAATGCTGGAAATCCTGACATCACAAATTCTCTGTTCTTGCCAACTTACCTTGATTTGCCTCTTCATAGTGATACAAAATAACATAATGAAGTACATCACAAGGATTGGCCAAAACACAGGAACGTTGAAAGCCTCAAAGAATGTACACGCCATAGCAACCAGGATTCCTTTAGTGGCAGAGTGCCTGAAAAATAACAGCAACAATTAATCCTTCAAGTCCAGTTACCACTGATGTCATGCAGATATTTGTAATTTTCAAAAACAGAACATGGGCAGATGGATCCACTCACCAGAATTTGAATTCTGGGAGCCTTCTAATGAAAGGCCGAAATTCTTCATTTTGCCTTGTAGGTAAGGAAGGACCATCATCTAAAAATAACAGAAAAGAAACCAAACCACAAACCTCCTCACAGCAGTTTTTAAACACTATTCAGACTCCAGTTCTTTTTTTTTTTCTATCTTAAGAAAAAAAAAAAAATCACAAAGCAAAACCACACCAAATTTCCATTGTTTTACGTAGATCCCAGTTAAGAGTTGCTGGCTTAATGTAAGTTCTTAAAATAAATTTAGCATAGATTCCTTTAAAAAAAATGGGGAATAGGAATGCCAGGCCATTTGAGTTACTATGGGGAGAGATTAAGTCACAGATTAAGGTTAAGAGGTTAAGGAAGATTTTTTTAAGAAACCTCCCTTCAAAACACAGCAAATTAGTACAATATGGAATACATTCAAGTCCCATGAAAAAGGACAAATTTTATAGCAACTCTTGATGTTAAGCTGTATAGATTTTTTTTTCAGGTCTAGAAAATCCAAAGTAGTGCTAAAATTGCATTAACTTCAGTCTACTGTGTCACACAAAAGGAGCTGAAGTTTGGCCAAGTTTCAGATGATGGTAAAAAAGAACTTTTCCTCATACCTGAATCTTCCATTAGAGAGGGATCTACCTTTGGCGACAGGAAAGCTATGAAGAGGTTGAGGTGGTAGATTCCCAAGGCATATGTCACAATGTACCAACCCTGCACAGGGAGGAACAAACAAGGGTCAAATCCTCCTCAAAATCATCTTCTGATAATGATTTTTAACAAGATGAAATAACCCAGCTTCCTTGAGAAGCTTTTCTATGTCCTCACATTAACTGAAAGGTTTCTGGGCTTGTAAAAACATCAAGAATTCTCAGTGATCAAAACAAGTCTTAGAACATGACAGGAGAGCAAATCTCTCATGTAGTGACAGATTGAACATGAAACTCTGGTCTGGCATCCAGGTTCTCTATGTGGTTTAAGATGTGGACTTCAAAAGTAGTAAAGAGCATAAAACCATCCATTTTTAAATCATCTTTGCAGCCTTCAGTGTCTGAAATGTTCCTATTGTTGTGACCTGTAAAGGTTTCACATTCTGTAATTTTCAGGTTTTGGGAATGACAATTCCCAAGTTCTCAACTGAACAGCAGATGGCATGGAACAGAAACACCTGATCTGTGGGGAACAGTCTGTCCCTGGCCTGCAGGGAGAGAAAAGCTGACAAAGCCATTCTTTGTGCTTTTCAGGACAGAAAGGAACCCCTGGCTCTGTGAGCGTGCTGCTGTACAGCTTTAATATAAAAGCAAAAACTTAATTAGAACAGCTTTCAGAGATTTATTTTGTGATTTCAGATGAATATCCTCAAGTATTCACACATTTTCTCTCTGCAGCAGCAATTTCCATAGCCACAGGATTCACCTACTGCCACGTGCTGAATGATATCACACACAATTCTAAAGTAACACCACACTTCAAAAACACTCTTAGAATCAAAATTAGCCCAGCAATATTATCTGGAACTACTTCAGCATCAAATGCAGCTGTTTACCTGCAGTAAATAAACTCTAATCATGTAGATAAAGCTCAGCCCCAACGTTACAATCCATCGCACTGCGGTGTAGGGGGTGGATTTGTCTAACCAGGACTGGTAGATCTGGAGGGAACACAAAGGAAATAATAAATATTGTAAAATACTTGATGCACCATGGGTAAAGCTCATTTGAGGGTAGTACAGGTAAAAGAAAGCACTTGGGAGGAGTATTTTGGGAAAGAATAACATGAAACACTTGTATTCCTTACTACAAATAGAGCTATCCTATAGGCTTCTATATTTTTACAAAGAAAAAGAAATCCTTAATGCTTAAGGCATTGTAAAGCAATTTAAATTCTCTGTATTTTATGCAAGTTGCTTCCCTTAAGATGAATTTGAAACAAACTCTGAACTCCCTCCTTTTTGACAGTAACAACATATTTTCATTGTTTAATGTCATACATATGCCCATTAAATACTCCAGTAAGCCATTTATTACAGATATTTATCTACTTTAAAAGGCTTCCAAAGAAATCTTTTGTATAGATTATAGCATTCCAGAACCCAGCCAACAAGCAGTGAGTTCAAGAAGCTGCAGTGAGATCTGCTTCTAAAGGAGTCAGAAAAATCCTTCACAAAACCAACCTGTCCAAGTCTTGAGAAAAATCTATAGACCACGGAAGGTTTTCCATGCACAGACTCCCCAATGCTGTCCCCTTCTGACATGGTGGCTGTGGAAACAAAACAGGGGACAAGGGAACATTGAGATCCAAAACCTGAGCTCAGGGAGGTTTAAAGCACATTCTCTGAACCAGCATTTACACACAATATTCTTCTGGCTTGTCCTGTTTGAAGGAAATTGTTCTGAATTAAGTGTTCTTAGAGAGGAGATTTAGGCCAAAATGAATGAAAATTCTTTGTCCAGAAAGCAAAGAACAGGGTGTTTTACAAAGGCAAGACAGGATCCAGTGTGAAAATCAGAGAGGGAAATAGAGAGGGGAAATAGAGAAGTCCATCATGAAATTCAGGAAGAGCCCAGTTGGACATTGTCACCTTGCAAATTCAGCACTACACACACCAGTGGTTTCAGACTCTGCCAGAGCACCAAACCCAAAATACTGCCCACACTGGAATCACTCAATGAGTTTCTCTGTCTCTTGAACACCAAGACTCAGCAGTGACAGAAAAGTTTTATACAAGAGCAAAACTGCCCATTCAAAGGGCCAAGAGCCTGAACTCAAATTAAAAAATTACCCAAGGGGATTATTTTTCAGTCCATGCCTCTGCTACCAATTGAAGAGCTTTATTTTTCTTATCAGTGAGTTTTACAGCTCACTTCAAGATGGAAAGCAGATAAAGTGGATCCTAAGCAGAAACGTTTTGCCACATCACCAAGAGCAATCCCTGGCATTACTTCCTGGAATCCTCAGCTGTGGGTGGGACTTGGTAACTCTGGGATACTGGGAGTACATTCAGCCCTACTCAAGAGCCTCAGAGGATAATAAATCTGTAGGAACATTCATAAATTATATATAAAAAAATAAATTGCCTTAGACGCTGCAATACAGTGACTGCTGCAGAAAATTTAAGATCAAGGACAATCTGAGGAGGCACAAAAGCTTAAAGCCGTGTATTTTTTCTGTAAAAATCTGAAAACTACATCTTATGGAATAATTAGAAAGCAGAAAATAAGGAGCTCTGTTACACTTCCTTCATTAGGAGGCTTCAAGAACTGAGTCCACTGTGATTCAAGCTATAGCTAAAAGAAAAGAATCAAGTAGAAAGTCATACAATACATTACAGGCAAAAAGAAGTAATTATTTTTCTCCCCACTCTCTGCAGGCTCAGCCTTCTCAGCTGAGCATCATTTGGTGATTTATTTTGGAGTATTTTTTAATGTCCTGAATTATAAAGCTGTAACAAAAAGTCATTCAACTAATTAGAATCACAGAATAATTTACCAGAGGCCAATGAAAACCTCTCACAGTCTCAAGACCAATTCTACAGATACACTCACAGCAAGTATGGACAAGCAGACCTTGCAAGACAATCTTGTAAATGTTACCCAGTGCAGAGCAAGAGGAAAATCATGTGTGTGAGGCTGCTGGGGACTGTGCTGGAGCAGGGATTTCACCTGGTGTAAAATATTACATTATATGTGTTTATACATGATTTTTTATCATGCACACAGTTCTTCCAGAGCAGACCAAGAAAT
The DNA here is from genome assembly GCA_013400315.1 of Bombycilla garrulus. Classification (NCBI taxonomy): domain Eukaryota; kingdom Metazoa; phylum Chordata; class Aves; order Passeriformes; family Bombycillidae; genus Bombycilla; species Bombycilla garrulus. Next base: position 2,631,616 of record VXBU01015246.1, read on the forward strand.
GCAACAGCTCTACCGAGGAAAAACCTCTCTGGGGCTCAGTTTAATCCCAAAACAGCCTAGAATTTAAGGGAATATTTCTTATCCCACGAAAGCTCTGCTGGAAGAACAGCTGCAATGAACAACCACCAAGAGCAGGAGTCCTTGGCACTGCTCTGAGGGCAGCATACAGCTGAGAACACTGCCTCGTGTTGGTTTAAGGGAATGATTAAACCTCGACCAGCTGCAATTTCTCTTTCATAATCATGGAACCACAGAATGATTTGGGTTGGGAGGGACCTTAAAGATCATCCCATTCCACCCCCTGCCATGGCAGGGACACCTTCCACTGTCCCAGGCTGCTCCGAGCCTCATCCAGCCCGGCCTGGAGCACTGCCAGGGATCCAGGGGCACCACATCTGCTCTGGGCACCCTGTGCCAGGGTTTTACCACCCTCCCAGGAGAGAATTCCTTCCCAACATCCATCTATCCCAGCCCTCCGGCAGCGGGAAGCCACTCCCCCTTGTCCCGTCCCTCCATCCCTTGTGAAAAGCCTCTGTCCGTGTGTCTGGGCAGTGCAAGCTCCGCTCCAGCGCCCAGCACGGGGAGCCGTGACCGCCCTGCAGCCCCTCCAGCACTCGCACAGATTAACACAACAGCGAGGGAACAGCTCGCTGCCAGCAGGACAGAGGCTGCCACCAAAACCGACCCGTGTCGGAGCAGTTTTCTCTGCTAAAAACAGAGGTACGGCCTGAACAATTATGCTTCTCCCCATAATTGTTCCGGTAATTTCAGTACAAACACCACCGGTCGCTGAGCTCTGAAAAAGCAGAACCTTCGGCAAGAAGAATACTTATTTTAAGCCTCACGTCATCGCACAGAGGTACAGGATTTGAGGGCAACTCTGCTCATGATACAGGTTTTTCTTAAATTTAAAATACAAGTGAAGCAGGTAATCAATAAAAACACAATATCATTCAAGTTATCTCATAGAAGCAATGTCTTTGAAATGCAACACACTAAGGTGATTTATTAAGATCTGTGTGAATGGACAACCACGGGGAAACAGCCCATTGGCCGCTCGGATTGGTTTTTTCACACTAAAAAAAGGAACTGTTTAATTTTATCCATTGCAGCAGCAGCTGAGCAGCACCTGCGCTTCTCGCTTGTGCCCGCAGGCGGGGATTCCCCTTGGCCGGGCACTCGCTGCAGCGAACGGGAGGAGCTGCAAGGCCCGGCACGGCGGGACACGAGCCCCGGGAGGCCCCAACCGAAGCGCCGAGCCCGCAGCAGCCCCCGCGCTCCCGGAGGGGCCGCTCGCTGCG
>VXBU01015246.1:2633143-2718999 GCA_013400315.1 Bombycilla garrulus
CGCTGAACGAGCCCGCCCTGCTACCTGAGGGTGCTGCCGGGCCCCGCCCCCAGCGCTCGCGCAGCCAATGGGGAGCGGCGGCGGGCGGGGAAACGGGGCCGAACCGAGCTGAGCCGAACTCAGCCGAGCCCGAACCGAGCTCTACCGAGATGCGCCGAGTCGAGCCGAACCGAGCCCAGCCGAATTCATCCGAGCCCGAACCGAGCTTTATCGAGCCCAGCCGAGCGGAGCCCCCTCACGGGATGAGGCCAAAGCTGTTGAAGGGTTTAAAGTTTTTATGAGTTCACTGTATTTTATTCCATGAGCCTGTGAACGTTCGGGAATCAAAACCAGGAGGAGAAGACAAGAAATACTCGTTAGTTGGAAAAAGAGGTGACACAAACATCCCTGCACGTGCTGCGGTGCATTTGTTCCCGTGGAACAGAAACGCTCTTAAACGAGCCTCAGGGATCATAATTTATTTTCCCTGGATTCGCTTCCACGAGGCTGTTCCGAGCAGTTCTGTACCTCCTTTGGGCACCACTGGGCGTCTCTCCAGCCTCTGTTTTGGAGCTGAATCTGTAAATTCTTCAGGCTGCGTAGCTGCAGCATTTAGTACTAAAGTTTACTCTCAATACGTGCTCAAAAGTGACAAGATGCCCAAAAAAATCGTCCTGACACTTCTGAAAATCTATTGGTTTAGTATTTACAGTATACAAGTATATGAGTATACTTATTCCATACGTTTAATATATTGTTTAAAAATTAAATCTGTTAATATAATTAGTATTTCAAACTCTAGGGTATCCCAGCATTACTTCTGTGGGGTATAGGATGGATTGAATCATGGCAGGAATGTTTAATCTGTCCTCAGTTTCAGCTGCAGCAATGTCAGGGCCAGATTTTTTAGATCAATCCTTGGCAAGTGATAATTTTTTTAGTGAGTGGATCTTGTCAGTTAACAGCACATTGCAGTCTGGGAATCTTCAGAGATTCAGGTCGATTGAATGTCCAGTAAACAAGCAATAATTACAGCTGTCAGCAGAGATTAATAACAGCAAACAACTCTGATTTATCTCCTTTCTAACAGTAAAACTGGTTTTGCATTCGGTAAAAACATTGGGAAGAGGTGCAAGACAAACTATAACTGAGTAAGAGGGAACATGGAGCAGAGTCTCTAAAAGCTGGTTTTAAAAAGAATTAAACCAAGCCCCCAGTGACGTGTGGTGGCCTGTCTGCTTTTCATGCATTTTTATGTGCACAGGTTTGAGAATGAAAGGAAACAATGACACATGAATGAAGTTTGCAGAGGTTAATGAAGGAAAACACTCTTTTTTTTTTGCCATGAAAATGTTTCCTGCCTGTGATCCCTTCTCTCTGGCTGCTGCCTCGTTCCGTTCTGTCCCCGTGGCTGCTTCCATGCGTGCCTTGGCTGAGTGAGGTTTGTCCTGGTTCCTGAGGAAGCCCTGCTGTCTGACACACCTGTTAGCCACACAAACAGGTGCCTGGCCTTCTGGGCTTCCCCACCTGCAGGAATCCATCCCAGGTACCTGTTCAGAGCACTCTTCATGGCTTCAGTTCAGTGCAAATTATTTACATTTCTGCAGTTTCTGTTATTTAGTATTGGGCTGCGTGTGGGTGGGTAAAAGAATATTAAATCTTCAATAAATCTTCCCAATAAATCTTCAATAAATCATGATTATTATTATGATTACAACATAAGGATATATGATACGAAAATATAAATTAAAAAATTTCTGATTTAAAGACCATGAATGGATCTCTCCAATGGTAAGTGCTGAGCTCTCTTTTAATGGCTTTGGAGGGCACCACTAAATTCTGGTTGGTAAGAGACTACCCTGAGTAAAGCTACGTGTGAATGTCTGTAGTTAATTCACTACTGTTCAGTTGTTTTCTCAGAACTAGCTGTTTCAAAGTTGTTCCCCATGATGAATAAATTCGTAAAATCTCAGGTTTTTCAAACACAAAATGAGTCATGCCAACCTGTTTTCGTAGGCTGCTGCAGAAATGAATTAATATGATAATATGACCCTGTGAAATTACTACTGTGCGTGTACTAAATGTTCTTATTTATTACCCTTAACATTTAATTGTAGTTTAAATAAATTCCATATAAACACATTTACTGCAGAGTTTAGAAACAATCCACAATTACATGGTGCAGTTGCAGGAATAAATTCCCTATCAGTGATTCTTAGGAGAAGAGGATTTGTAGGGTTGATACCCTACAAATAATGATTTAAAAAAAAAAAAAAAAAAAGCTGATGATAAACAGCTTTGCCTTTATCAGTTCCTGTTTGTCATGAGCTCTTCACAGAATCCCAGGCTGGTTTGGGTTGGGAGGGACCTTAAAGCCCATCCAGTTCCTGGCCAGTTCCATCCAGTTCCAGGGCAGGGACACCTTCCCTGGTGGCTCCAAGCCCTGTCCAGCCTGGCCTTGGACACTTCCAGGGATCCAGGGGCATCCATCTGTGGTTTGGTCTCTATCAGCAGCTTGCAGTGGCTTTGTGTCTGTGGCATCTGTGTCTCTGAATCACAGAAAACACAGAGCGCTGCTAAATCACGAGGGGTTTTATGTGTTTAAAGCAGAATTTCCAAGTCTGGCTTAAAATCTAAACCAAACACAAACCCCCTGCAGTATAACTCATCCCATCACTGGGAACTTGGAGCTTTCCCTTTTTCCCTCTCCCTGCTGTCTTTGGGCACCAGTGGCTCTTGGAGCTTTCCTTTTTTCCTTCTCCCTGCTCTCTTTAGGCACCAGTGGCTCTTGGAGCTTTCCCTTTTTCTTTCTTCCTGCTCTCTTTGGGCACCAGTGGCTCTTGGAGCTTTCCTTTTTTTCTTTCTCCCTGCTCTCTTTGGGCACCAGTGGCTCTTGGAGCTTTCCCTTTTTCCTTCTCCCTGCTCTCTTTAGGCACCAGTGGCTCTTGGAGCTTTCCTTTTTTTCTTTCTCCCTGCTGTCTTTGGGCACCAGTGGCTCTTTTCCTGGAGGCCCCGGTGTCACTGCGGGCATTCACGCCTTTGTTTCTCTGCAGAAATGTGTGATGTAGAGATAGTGCTTGTGTGGACGTCAGCATTTCCAAACCTTGCATGTGTTGCATTGCTAAGCAACTTTTAGCAACACTTATCTCGCGTCCTTATGCCATCTGGAAAAGAGGATTAGACAAGGAAATGTGCCAGGGAGAGACAAAGGCACATCTAAGAAAGAGGTGGCTTAATTGCTGAAGAGAATGAGTGACATTAATAGTAGGCAATCAGCAGAAGTGATTGAAAGCAGGCACAATGCTTCACAGGTAGTGATGAGGAAGCTCTGGGAAAGGTGGCATATTTTATACCCCCTGGCCTCTTCCCTCCCTGCAGGAAGCAGAACTTGGCTGCAGCCCATTGCATGATGCAAGATGAAGGCCCCTGGGATTTCAGCTCATGAATTGGATACAGTTCCAGTGAAACGAGTCTTTTCTAGATCTTCCAGTTGTTGTGTCCATCCAGGAGGATGACTGGCTGGCTGCTTCCCCTGCAGCAGAGGAGGCTGTGAGCTGCCAGTGGAGCCTGGAACTTGAGCTGTTGCTCGTAGAGATTTTGTACACATGAGTTACAATGATTTTGTACATGAGTTACCATCAGTGCAGCTATTCTGGGATAACTGCTGAGGAAAACATCCTGTGCTTTGGGGGGATGGCAGGGACAGAGCAGAAGAGTGTTTCTAAAGAAGTGCCTTGTCTTTTTTGTCATCTTCAGCACGCCTGTAACTGCTAAAGGTGTAAATCAGGCTGTACCTTTGGCTACTAAACCTTTGGCTACTAAATCCATCAGGAGCTTCAGCTGGGGCCACACACATTTGAAATTATAGTAGCCCTTTTTTTGGTACCTCTACTGTTACCACATAAAAAGCCAAATATCCAACTTAGTAGAAGAGTGACCATTTTAGGTTTTAAATATTTTTTCTTTAATTCCTTGTGCACTCTGACATTGGAAGAATGTTACCTAATGGCTAAACAGGATTTAGTACCACGTAAAACCAGTGAGGTTTGTTACTGAGCTGTTTTATTTCCCATACCTGGACTTTTGACAGCACTTTGACCATTGTCTGATTATTTCTATCTCAGTTGTCTCTCTCAAGTCTTCCAATAATATAGAACAATTCTCGTCCATTTCAGTGCCATCTCAGGGCTTCAAGATGATTTTTACATGTATCTTGGAACAGAACTGTCCCACAATATACAATCCTGTGCTTTCTTCTCCCAGCAGGAGCTGATAGCAGTATTCCTGAGAGTGACCTCTCCTGTCCTGGTTGGCTCTGCTGTCAGTTAATGTCATTAAATGGTGACTTTAAACTGCATGTTCATTGTGACGTCAGACTGAGCTGCACACTTACATGTCCAGTTTTAACACTGCTGCAAACTTAATTGGCTCGTACCTAAACTGCTGTGGTATTTGGCTTTGCAGCCTTAGGAACCTTTAAACTTTTATGCAAAGGGAATACCTTGGGTGAAATGCAGACTGGATTTAAATAACCAAAGCTTTTTGGAATGGAGTTTGGTACACTATTTCACTTTTCAAAATCTTTAAAAAGCAAAATAATGTGCGATTCTGTATGTGACAAAGCAGTTATTCATTCTTGCCATGTAATTTAACGCGATGTTCTATATGAACTGAAGGGCTTCACATAATAGTATCCCACAGTAACAAACCTTGGGCAAGAAATGTTTGATTCTCCTCCCTTTCCCCTTTAGAGCAGTGCCACATAATCCTTGGTTGTTGTGTGGTCTCCCATTCAACTTTTCACACAAATGTTGGAAGGGTATTTATAAAAAGTCTTGAGGACCACCCACTTTGCTATTGAAAATTGGCTGAAATAATCCCTTCTTTATAATTTAGCTGTGGTGTTGTCGAAATGTAAGTTCCATGTGTGTTTCTGGTCAGGGGGAAGGGGAGCAATGACGTGGACGGGACGCCAGGGTCGATTGTGGTGGTGACACCTGTGAGGGGCTCAGTGCCTGGGACCTCCTTTCACTGTGCTCCCAGTTACTGACAGGGCTTTGACATGCTGCTTTGGCTGTCCCTCTTCTGATGGATATGATCTGACTGGAGTGCTGGCATTCTCTGAGTGCTCAGCTCTCCCAGAACACAAGGTTCTCTGCAGCACGAGGGACAGAGACCTTTCCTGAGGGGAGAGAGCTTCATTCCAGTTCAATGCAGAAGTACAGTGAGGTGTCCAACGTTCTTCTAATGAATTTTGTATCCTTGCAATGAGGGAGTGGTTTTTTTTGTTTAATACTGTGGATTTTTAATTTTAAAAGGGAAGTACTTTGGAATCAAAAAGTTGGAAAAGTAGGGAAAAAAAAACAAGCTCTGAGTGTGCGTGCATGGTTTATGTGTTTGTCAGAGAATAATTCCAGTTAGTGTAAATTGCACATTATACACTGGAAACAGTAAAGAATTGCCCAGCAGGTTGTAATTTGTCAAGCACAGAGCACAAATGAAGCCCATCCTAATGTAGAGATATGGAATCCATGGCTTCATAGAAAGGTTGTCTAATCCAATTGACTTCTGGGGGGTTTCTGTTTGCACAGCACACACAGCTCCAACCCGAGCACAGCTGGGCAAGAGGTACTCAGAAACACATCTTGGATTGCCTCACTCAGATAGGAATGTATCACCTCAAAGAAAATGATCCCAAAACCTGGGAATCCAGCAGATATGGATGTACTCTCAGTGTCAGGCAAGCAAAACACGTGGAATGGGGCTCAGAAGAACCAATCTGTACAGCAGCCCATCCAAACAATATTTGCATGTCAGAATCTACTGTGAGATGTTAACACTCTCAAAATGAAATATTTAATAAAAAAATCAGAGGAATATAGTTCACCAGATTGACTTATTTCTACCTTTAATACTAGGCATGCTTGCAATGCTAGGTCATATGTTCTGAACTCAGAATCAAAATGTTTCATTTTAGAAGCATTTCCTCTAAAGGAATAAGTTTTTGTAGGTTTCAAAAGTCTCACAGTAAAGTGCTTCTTTAATCCAGCCAAAGTTGATAGTAATCAAAATTCATAGCAATGTTCAAAGCCTGTGGAATGTTGGGATGGTCTGTTCCATGATTAGTTAGCAGATGTTAACTTTAACAGGCCCTTTTTTCTGGCACTGTAAGCTGAACAATAAGGAATTGAATAGGTCTTGAAGAAATCACTACACAATCATGGGAGTATTCTCTTCAGATTACTATAAGGATATATTTGAAGAGAGAAAATTTGTTCCACTCCTGTTCATTGGGTACTTAGAAGACTTAATTTTCCCTTTTCTCAGCAGTGCAATCATTTACATTCTGCATTAAGAAAGCATGACATTCCTGTTTATTGCAAAAACTTAATTGTTTTTTTTTTTAATCTTTTTAAAATGCATTTTTGTGGAAGTTGAGGTTATTCACAGGACTTCAGTTTAAACATCTAGATAATTATTTCAGGCAGAGAGATAGCTTGGCTTTTGTGAAGAAACTGCCTTGAAGGGAATGAATGTTGTGTTTTCTTTCCATCCCTCTGGAAGACAGGTTCACTTTACCACTGCTCAGCAGGGAGCATCTGGAGGAGAAAAGGAACAAGAAACAGCCCTGTGGAGACTGAGGTGAGGGGAAGGAGGTTCAGCAGGTGTGAAATCTTCCTCCTGCAGCCTGAGGAAGGTTTGGAAGGAGCCGTGCTGGAGCAGTGGCTGTGGCTGCCCATGAAGAGGGACCAGAGCAGAACAGATTCACTCCACGGAGCCCCCACCCCAGAGCAGGGGGAGCTGTCTGAGGGAAATGCAGCCCAGGGACAGCCCAGGCAGCAGCAGCTCCTCCTGATGGGAGCTGTGCCTTGTGGAGGAGCTCTGCTGGAGCAGGGAATGTGCAGAGAGGAGGGACAGCAGAGTCAATGTCATTTTCCCAGCCACAACCCCCCATTCCTCATCTCTGTTCCACTCAGTGGGGAGGGGCTGAAGGGATGAGTTTGAGGCTTGGTAAAAAGGGCCTGAGTTGTGCAGGGAGGCTTCCCAAGCATAATTTAATTTGTAATCAGTAATCTCCCTGAGCCTGTCTTGCCCATGGTGGCAATCAGTGAATGTTCTCCATGCCTTCATCTTGACCATGAGTTTTTCATCTCATTTTGCTCCCTGCTGTTGAGCAGAGGGAATGAGGGCAGAGCTGGTGGGCACCTGGCAGCCAGCCTTGGGCAGCCCACACAAAGGACATAACAAATAAAGCTTCAGTGGGTCATTCCATTCAATGAATTCAGATTTGGTTGAGATTTTCTTTCACCTGAGTGCTATTTTTTTTACCTTTTTAATTTTACCATTCATCATCATCAGCCACTGACCTTCCTCTATTTAATGCTGTTGGCCAAAATAGAGAGTTCTGTTGTCTTTTTGGGTAAAAAGTGCAGTAAAAGTGTTTTAAACTCTGACTTAAAAACTTTACCTGAACTTGTAACATTGTGCCACAGTAACAGTTAGTTACTATACAGTTTATAACTGATTATTTTTTGTTGGGTTTTTTTTTTTTTGTGATCAGCTGTGAATGGTCATGGTCTGGAAATCTGGAGTGGCATCAAAAAACATCAAAATCCATTAAGTTCTGCTACCAGCTTTGAGTTATTTGGAAGAAGCAGAGGAAAACATTTAAATCCTGTGTACAAGGTATGGGAAAGAGCCAATTTCTTTGTGTTTCCTGTGATTATTGTATAAATGCAGTATTCTAAAACCAGGTATGTAATCAGCCAACTTTATAAATTACAGCAACCCTACAAGTGCTACACAACAAAAATGGTAGAAAATACATTTTTTAGATATTGAGCTGTTTCTGTGATTGTCAAATGTACTTTTATAGTATAGTTTTCAGCCTTTAAAGAGTTCAGGTTTTTCACTGCCCTCCTGAGCCCCAGCTGGTGGTTCCCAGCTCAAGGAAGGATTCTCCAGTCAAGGAATTACAGCAAGTTCTGTCTTCAATAATTAGGACCATAAAAATCATTCTTCTAAACACTGATTTGTGGTCCTAAATTAATCATTGGTTTCTGAAGTATTTGAGTCCCTGGAAACTGCTGGATGCATCAGTACTTTTAAAAATCCAGGAACCTTTAAACCTCAGCAAAACTTGTTTCAAAAACCTCAGCCAGCATTAGGTTTCTCTCTATATTTCATAGCAATGTTGTTCTTTTTTTCCTTGTCAAGGATAATAGCTGATGTCAGAATTGTAAGTATTCTACAATAATTATTTGAAGTACAGAACCAGATTAAATAGACCCTACAGTGAAATATTTCTTTGAAGCTGTGAAACTTGATTCTTTGTTTATTAGGAAAGTCACTGCTTTAAGTTTGTGCAGCATTTCAAAAGACTTGGAAAACATAAGAAGTCATCTAAATGAATTCTAAATTCCCATTTGTCAGCTCCATCTCCAGTCTGACACAACCTAATAGATTTAAGTTGTTGGGGAGGTAGTTCTCAATTTGATGCTTAATGTATATTTTCTGCTGGATACCCAGCTGTAAATTTAATATACTGAGCACCTAATGGATGTCATGGTGAATTTTTTCCTTATATTTGGACTTAATTAAGATTTAAAACCCATCAGCACAAACAAACAAAAATGTCAAAACTGTTTTCTCTCCCTGGCTCTGAGTATATAAGCTATCTTTTGACATATGTTGCATCTGGAAGCTGGGAACTGAAATCTCCTGTTTCTGTCATTAGCAATTCTGGATTTGCACTGGCTGATTTGCCATTCCCTAAGGGAGACTGAGCCCAAATCTGGGTCTGACACCCAATCTAGAGCAGGAGATGCTTCGAGCAGCCAGCATGGTGAGTAAAGATAATGGATTAGTCAGCTGCGCAGCTTTCTAGTTAACTGAAAAATAAAAAAATATCTTTGCATTGCAGTAAAATAACTTGAGAGTATAAGAAACAACCTTTGTAATACAAACAGGCAGGGATTTATTTTAGCAAGAGTGCTGAACTCCTCATAATAAATACAAACAAAGCAATTTTTTGACATTGATTCCATTCTGTAAGAGAAATCTTTCCCTCCTGGGGTTTCTGCTCACTTATTTTATTCAGGCAAAACACAGTGGTGTGCAATAAGATCAAAAGTGCTCAAGTTCATAATTTCTGCAGTCCTAATTCATTTACCAGAAATGAAATAGGGCCTAACACTTAAATCTGGACCCCAGACTTCATACTCTTCCCTAATGTTCAGAAACTCTGCTGGTACTTCACATTCTTTCAGTAACAACTTTGGTATGTGAAACGGTCCCATAAATACAGCAGCTACAGGATCTTAAACTGTGGGAGTTCTACTTCCAGGGAAAAATCAGGAATATTCAGGCATGTAGGCTTTTATGTCCACGCAAAGGCATTTTCACATTCTACAAAGCATTCAAGCAGATGGTGGAGGCAGAAATGTTTCATGTTTTTGTCCTGATTTAATGTTCTGTCTGATCTGTAATTTGTGGTGATTGAGGAGCCATTTTAACCTGGGAATTACTTTGGTGCTGGAGTAACAAGTTTTAGCACTGCCACTCTGAGCAGTGAGAAGCTGAGTGTTAAAAAAATCACTTTTCCTGCAGAAACACCTGATTTGGCTTATTCTATTGCAATTCTAAAGGTGGTGGATTTGGGTTCTGTTTATTTATATTGTGACATTTGCAACATTGGAATTCACAAACTGTAACACTGGATACATTACACTTTCTCTTGATGCCCTAATTGCAACAGAAAGTTTAGGGGGAAAAAGAAATCCAAAACAAACCAAAAAATACTCCTGGCTGTGAAATAGGAGACTTGGTGACTTTCAGTTTCAAATTTGATGCTTCTGAGGAGGTTTTTGGTAACTGTGGCTGCAGAGGTGACTGTCCCACCTGTGTTACTGCGTGGAAGCCCTGAAAAACAACCAGTTGATTTGCAACCTCTGTGCAAATCCTGCGTGTGACTCATGAATTTAATCAATTAGAAACAAAATATCTTGTGACTCTCTGGATGGGGCACCATATGTTGCAACAGAAAAAGAGCACTTAAGGAGGAGGCAGTTTGGTGTTTTTGGAAAGATGACATTGGAGAGAAAACGTAAAAAATGTGCTTGGCTTTAAATATTAGGACTTCAAAACAAAACCCAGCCGTTGTTTTGCATAGTTCACTGAGCTAAAGATTGTTTTGGGGATTGGAATCATCCTGTTGTTACGGGCACTCAACTATTTCTGGTGTTGGTGTCACTGCTCGGGGGTGTGTTACTGTGCATGTGATTGTATTTTGTCCTTTCTGAGTGTTCATGGCAGGCAAACTTTGGGGCTGTTCAGAGCTCATTAATCACTGATTTCAGTTTGGCCAGGGATAATTGGCACTGGAAGGTAAGTGAGGCAGAGGGGGCAGGAGGAGTGGAGAAGACACCTGGGGGACTTGAAGAAAAGGAAAAAGAAGAATGAACACGAAGTTCTATTCAAATCTATTCAAAGATCTTTTCTCTGGGCATTGCTCTACTGATTTCCCTTCTGATTCTTCTCATCTCTGCTTTTGGAGAGAATTGTTGGCTGGCTCTGCAAATACCTTGGGAATAAACCTCTGCTGATGGGTAAATGATGAGATCCTCGAGGCGTTCACGCACCACTGCCCGTGGTATGGATATAATCATTCAGTGATGGAGAATCATCCAGTTTCATCCAGTATTGATGAACTGTCAGTGAAAGAGTTCCAAGAGGCTTTGCTCTTTTGTAATAATATCCATGTAGCTATAGTTTAAATATGGATGGTTTTCATATTTCAAATAGGTAATGAGATCCAAGCCCATGGAAGATGTTTTTGATGTTATTTGATGGGAAAACCTCTTTTGTCACTACATAGTAACATATCTTAATGCTTACAAATTAATTTCTGATAATTTCATGGTGTTGGCCAAGCAAGTGACCTCCACTTGCATCTCTTTAGGGTTTTTTCTTTTCTTTTTTCCTCATTTTCTTACCACTCGTGATGTATTTTTGCAATTTTTGTTAAGGTATTGATTATTTTCCAAGGCTGTTTGAAGTAGGACGAGATTCATTGCTGAATGGGTTTGGAGCAGCAATTTTCCCTTGGTTATTTCAGTTTGCCCCACTGATGGAAGCAATGTGTGCATGGTAAGTAATGTTCTCCTCCAGATTCTTGATGTTATTACAAGATATCACAGTGTAATAAAGAAAACAATTTCTAGGCACTGATAGCAGTGACATAATATTGCTGCTTGTCCAGATCACTGTAATCCCTCTGGTTTGCATTTGCTCAATATCATCACATTTCTGCTGCATCAGCAAAAATATTTTTCATTTTTTCTGGATTGAAGAACTTTCTGGTCCGATGTGTCTTAAATTTACAGGAATTTACAAGACTGAGTAACAAGCTTTCAATTGAAACCAGGGCTGGGAATGCACAGAGCTGGGGTGTGGAGCCAACTCAAACACATCACTGGGTCATTGTTCAGGAGGTTGGAGCTGTAAAAAGTTCAAGTTTTGGCTCCTACTGTTTTTAGGTCCAAGTATTGTCCTTAAGTATTCTGCCATCTATTTCAAACTTCTCAGCAGTGGATGTTTTTTCATCCTTCACCCACACTGAGTTCCACTAAAATTTATCAAATTGAGATCCTTTTCTGAAGGTTCATTAGGACAAAACAGATCCCTTCCTTCTCTTACAGCTGGGAGTATTCCAGTACCAATTATATTTTGCAATATCAGTGCATATAACTGATAACACTGGACTTGGGTGGGAAACCAAAGCCACTGAGGTGATGTAATCACTGATAATTTCAGTTGGTCAATGAAGCAGATCCTGACTCAGACAGGCTCATGTTCAAATCACTGGCTAATCAGGATGCAGGGCAAACGAGCTGGGGTTCCAAGAGTGGAGCTCATGGAATTGTCAGCAGCTTGTTCAACAAAAAAGGTGACAAATGAGAGCTACTCTCTACGTCACCATGTCATAGCTCTGAAGTAGAAAAAGTTGACTGGGTGCATAAATTTAATCACATAATCAGTGGTTTCATGGGCTGAAACCATGTGCTTGGGGAAAAACATCCTGTTTTCTCCCTACTATGTCTTCATCCAAGACCTTTTTTAGACTATTTGACAAAAGTGAGTGTGTAACTGAATGCAGGAACAGCATCAGATGACACACAGGCTGTCATATGTTAGTTAAAAAAATAAAAAGAAAAAATAGTTACCATAACAACTGACTCACTACTTGTATTTCCAAGAGAGAGAATATCTTAAAAGAAAATGTGATGGGTCAGTCCATGCGTGTTGGTGCTGTCAGTGAACAAGCAGGAACACTTTTTATAGGTGGCAAGAATGATATTTTTTTTCTTATTCAAATAAGGATTTGAAATAGGATTGTGCTTCTTAGAGCATCCTTTCCATTGAAACAACAATGCAAGAAATTATGTTTAAAAAACAAAACTGAAACTCCCAACCATGATCACTGGATTTCTAAACAAATCAGGGATCACTCTTTTTTTTGTTTTAGAATTACTGATTTTCCTTTTTGGGAATCCATTGTTGAGGAACTGCTCTTGCTCATGTCTGAAGTCAACAGGAATTGTACTGCTGACGTCAGAGTCAGCGTGATCAAGCCTTGACATGATTTATTTTCTATTTTGTGTCAGCCCCTCTGAGCCTGCTTCAAAACCACTTCCCCAGATGTGTTTCCTGCATCTCCTCTGAAGCCCTCAGTGCCAAAACTTGACATCACCACTCGTGGTAGCCTGAGGAGCATCAGAGGCTTTGAACACTTGCTAGTAATTTCCACTACAGACAAATACTCTGCTGAAAAAAATGTTTTGACTCTGCCCCCCTTTCCTGCAGGCAGTGATAAATAAAGAATTTCTGCAGAATCAGATTATTTTTAATCTGACATTTCGTACATTTTCCTGGGTTAGGGCAATCACTGAATCATTTAGGTTGGAAAAGATTTCCAACAGCATCGAGTCCAACCTGTGACCAGTGCCCACTTTGTCACCTAGCCCAGAGCACTGAAACTCACATATTAATTTTTTATTATATTACTATTATTTATGTAATTTATATATTATATAAAGTTATTATAATAGATATAATAACTGCAGCAGTTATGAGATTTTCTCTCTTGTTTTATTATTCAGTTTTGTTCTTTTCTGACCTGCATTTCAGCAAACAGTTCTGCTTCTCTTAGCCCATAGAGATTTGTTGTAATTTTGATCATTTTGTCTGGAATTTTGCATGAAGCCATCACTGTAGTAATTACCATATTTTAAAAGTAAAGAAGCCTGACTTCTCCACATATGACATAGAAGAAGAAATACTGAGGTTTGGACTCATGTAAATTGATGTGCTCTAAGAGAGAATAATTTTTCATTGGCAACAATATGTAAATTTGGTATCTAAAGTGTCTACAATAACTTTACTTTCTTAATAGTTTCTCTTTGAGTTCTCCAGGGGTCTGAAATACATTTATTTGGGTATAATGAGACCCTGTAGGAGCTCAGGGTCAGGCATTTCATGGCTGTGCATGCAGCCCTCCCCCAGGCACTGCTTCCCACGGATTTCTCAGCACCACACAGTGGCTGCATGAAAGAACAAATTAGTCTTAGTGTACATAAGTTCTGTGAATTTCAATGTACACGTTTACCTCCCTGGAGACGTGTCAGGACCAGAGATCCGATACAGTCACATGGCCAGGGCACAATGAGTTTGCTTCTCTGTAGCAGCTCAGACCTGTGTGTAGCAGGTGTAAAATAAAAATTACCACCTCTATCCATAATTCTTGGCAAAACCAGAAATTGTATTTTAGCAAAACCAAACCAGAAAGTATTATTGTTTTATTTATCTTTTAACTGATAGAATTCAGTGAGTCCCTTTCAGTCTCTCCCAGCTTGCATCTTCCTCTACTTCATTCCAAGGACTTTGAGGCTTTGGCAATGTAGAACTAAAGCTTGTGTGTGGAGTAATGCACACCCTCTGTCTGTGCAGATGATTTATTTTCTACTCAATTTCTGAAATAATTAATAATAACGATCCTGTCATGAGAGGTCAATGCACCACACATCTGTATGGACGTGTACATACAGATATGTGTGTGTGCGCTGTGCTTGTTTATTTCCTTGTAAAACATCAGGGTTACCTCACATTGTATTTTACCTTCCAGCCACCTGTTTGCACACTGGGAGCCCTGCAGAACTACAGCTAAAAAGATATAATTATGAAAAGCACCTCACAGCCCTGTGTTGAAATAGCAGCTGAATCAATTTGTCAGATTCCCCTCTATAATCTCTCGTACACATCTGTAATCTCATTTCACAACAAAGTGATGATTAACATGTTTGCTGATTTAGCAATTAGAGTCCTTGGGCTGGTCCTGAACATGCTGATTCTCTCAGAGATGTGAGGAGAGCAGGAGCTGCTGCACTGATTGGGATAAGAGGGGTCCCAGCATGTGCCAAGCACATCCACGTTAACTCACAGTAATGAGGCATCAATTTGGAGTCAGACTCTCACTGCACAGATCTCGTACCTGCTCAGCTTTACTGCAGCCTTCACAGACCAGGAGAAATTTCCCACGTTGTTAATCTGAGACTTGTTAGCTTTTTTTTCTTTTAAGATGATTTATTGGTTGCTAACAGGTTAACCTTTCATGTCAAAGCTCTTACTTTGAATTTATCTAGATCCAAACTTCCTGCACGGCCACTTATCCTCTCAATCAAAAGCACAAAGGACAACCTAGATAAATTTAAACTTATCAACTCTGCATTTTTACTGACATCCTTCTTGTTGATGTCTGTTACAATTCCATATTCTCATCAAATTCAATGTTTTGATGTTGTACTTTTAATGACCAATATTATTTGTTTTCTTCTGTTCTGCTTGTAACTTCAGTCTAAATAAAGCAAAGCTGTTGTTCCAAGCATTATAAAAACATATATATTTTTTAATTGCTACAGAGGATTAGAAGCCACTTCTGAAAATATGGACATAGTGATGTAGTGATGACCTTTGGAGAGAACTGTGTGGTATTAAAACTCATTTGAATAAAGAAACTTCTAGCTAATTTTGACCA
The DNA here is from genome assembly GCA_013400315.1 of Bombycilla garrulus. NCBI lineage: Eukaryota > Metazoa > Chordata > Aves > Passeriformes > Bombycillidae > Bombycilla > Bombycilla garrulus. The sequence continues at coordinate 2,648,214 of VXBU01015246.1, forward strand.
CTTTTTTTTTTTTTTTGTACNGGTGTAAAATAAAAATTACCACCTCTATCCATAATTCTTGGCAAAACCAGAAATTGTATTTTAGCAAAACCAAACCAGAAAGTATTATTGTTTTATTTATCTTTTAACTGATAGAATTCAGTGAGTCCCTTTCAGTCTCTCCCAGCTTGCATCTTCCTCTACTTCATTCCAAGGACTTTGAGGCTTTGGCAATGTAGAACTAAAGCTTGTGTGTGGAGTAATGCACACCCTCTGTCTGTGCAGATGATTTATTTTCTACTCAATTTCTGAAATAATTAATAATAATGATCCTGTCATGAGAGGTCAATGCACCACACATCTGTATGGACGTGTACATACAGATATGTGTGTGTGCGCTGTGCTTGTTTATTTCCTTGTAAAACATCAGGGTTACCTCACATTGTATTTTACCTTCCAGCCACCTGTTTGCACACTGGGAGCCCTGCAGAACTACAGCTAAAAAGATATAATTATGAAAAGCACCTCACAGCCCTGTGTTGAAATAGCAGCTGAATCAATTTGTCAGATTCCCCTCTATAATCTCTCGTACACATCTGTAATCTCATTTCACAACAAAGTGATGATTAACATGTTTGCTGATTTAGCAATTAGAGTCCTTGGGCTGGTCCTGAACATGCTGATTCTCTCAGAGATGTGAGGAGAGCAGGAGCTGCTGCACTGATTGGGATAAGAGGGGTCCCAGCATGTGCCAAGCACATCCACGTTAACTCACAGTAATGAGGCATCAATTTGGAGTCAGACTCTCACTGCACAGATCTCGTACCTGCTCAGCTTTACTGCAGCCTTCACAGACCAGGAGAAATTTCCCACGTTGTTAATCTGAGACTTGTTAGCTTTTTTTTCTTTTAAGATGATTTATTGGTTGCTAACAGGTTAACCTTTCATGTCAAAGCTCTTACTTTGAATTTATCTAGATCCAAACTTCCTGCACGGCCACTTATCCTCTCAATCAAAAGCACAAAGGACAACCTAGATAAATTTAAACTTATCAACTCTGCATTTTTACTGACATCCTTCTTGTTGATGTCTGTTACAATTCCATATTCTCATCAAATTCAATGTTTTGATGTTGTACTTTTAATGACCAATATTATTTGTTTTCTTCTGTTCTGCTTGTAACTTCAGTCTAAATAAAGCAAAGCTGTTGTTCCAAGCATTATAAAAACATATATATTTTTTAATTGCTACAGAGGATTAGAAGCCACTTCTGAAAATATGGACATAGTGATGTAGTGATGACCTTTGGAGAGAACTGTGTGTTATTAAAACTCATTTGAATAAAGAAACTTCTAGCTAATTTTGACCATTTTTTTTTTATTTTTTTGGTACCACTTTTGACATATATCCCTCTCTAAATCATGCACTAAAATAATTTGGGATTTTTTATCTGACCACGTAACAGGATCCTTGTGAGCCTTGATAGGAGTGGTGTTCCTTTTGGTGCTAAGGAAAATGAAAAAAAACCCAAAACTATAGAATGCTTTCCTTTGGCTCTTGGGTTTGTTTTGTTTTAAACTTTCAGATTGGCTGCTTAGCATTTTGCTTAAAGAACAGCCAAGCTCACACACATGGAAGATTGCCAGAGACTCTAATCCCTATTTTGGTTAAATTACAGTACCCAGATTTCGATAACAAAGCGCATTGATTTTATATTCAAAAAGATTTTTATATTTAGTCTGTTAACCTTTTGTAATTCCCACCCACAGCTTTACACTGGGGAACATTTTGATGCTAATTGTTGTCAGTAGGGAATCTGCCACGGCCCCTCGGGAATGTCAATCCACTGAATTGGAATGCAGGTGCTGGTAATTGCAGGACTGTTATTTTCTGCTGGCTGCAGCGTGTATGTCTCAAACAATTCTTTTCAAATTGGATTTGAGAAGACTTTAAAAAAATAAATCCAGCATTTGAAGATAGCCTCACATTATATTGACCATAAAGAATGGAGCTGGAGACGTTTTTCCTCTAATTGCTAAGACAGTTTTCCATACTTGCAGTTTGAAACCACTCTCCACAGGGCAGACTCTCAGGTTCACCAGCCATTGTGTGGTATTTAACATTTCCCCGTGGCTTTGGATGTTTGCAGGAATTGTTCTGGGGTAGTTTCTGAAGGCTGCTTGCTGTAACATCATAATGCAGTGATGTGACATGGGAATGGCAGGCAAAGGGAGGGTTTGTGCTCTGAGCCCAGATCCTCTGAGTGATACTGGACAGATTGCTTCCTTCCAGCCCAGCTTTTCTGGGATAAAATAACATATTGCTTTTCCTTTAAACATCTCAAACCCTTGTGGCTACTCTGAACTCCAGCAAAACTCTCTCCTATTATCTTTGTGGGCACTTGGGTGCGTTTTCTATCCATAAGAAAACTTAATATTCTTTACTTTACTAAAATTTTCATTATTTTCTTCATAAGATCTCCACGGTGCAGAGTTAATGATTATGCAACAGCACTTTGTTTGGAATACACAATATGCTAAAGTGCTGCCTGGGAAAATATTTTAAATACAGACTAGTCATTACTTCTATTAAATGATTATAATTTTAGTAGGTTTGATGAACCCTCCCCCTGAGTGAAGTCTTTGTTTCCACAGAATGCTTTAATATGGATGAGAGTCATTCTCACAAAAATATCTTTAGTGAGCTGAAGTTACTATACAGAGGAAAAAAGAAAAAATAGGGTCAAAAATATAAGATTCTCATATTCTTTACTGTAATACAATATTTTTTTCAATTAAAACAACTCAAATTCAGCTTTGGTTCCTAAGGATTGTGTTAAAAAGTGTAAAGGCAGTGAAAAATAGTGACAAAGTCACAGGATCACAGAATTGTGGAGGTTGGGAGAGACCGAGACCAGCTGTGAGCCCAGCACCACACTGTGTTCACCACCAAACCATGGCCTCACCTGCCACAGTTCTTTGACCATTCCAGGGGATGGGAACTCATTCAGCTGCCTGGTCAGCCCCAGAAAACTTTTCCTAATTTTTCTAAACCTCCCCTGGTGCAACTTGAGGCCATTTCCTCTCCTCCTGTCCCTGGTTACCTGGGAGAAGGGACAACACTCACCTCCCCATTTTATTTTGCCAATGCCATCAATGAAACAGAGTCAAGTTTGGGGGTTGTTTGCATGTCCTAACGTGTTTATTCATGCTCTCAGAAGTTTGGCCTCTCCAGCAATGCTAATGGGGTCATAAATTAAAACATGTTTGCTTCTATACTGCTCTTTGCTGAGTGCATTACTGTGGATACATCACACTTGATAATTCTCCTTGGCGTCAGTACAGTCATGAAATAGTCCTCTGTAACTTGAGTTAATACTTTTGTTCATTTAACAAAAATTAAATATATTTTGCTTTCTGCTGAATAGATCATCTTTTATCTTTTTTTTTTTCCCTGAATGAACAAAGCTCTTTGGTGAATTGACTCCAGCATTAAAGACTAATGCAGTGTGTCTGGTCACCTTTAAATGAAATGTCTATTACCCATAGGACCAATAACTCTTTCTTTTTAAAAACCTTCAGTTAAACGAGGATGATTTTGCAGCATTTACTCTGCTACAAACAGATAATAACTCTTTGTGGGATGCTAACAAGCATTCCAGCTGCATCTGGGGGGTTACTGCCCCATCAGCCTCACTGAGGGTCCTTCCCTGCCAATGTTTTTTATCTTCCTCTCCCCAACCACCCACCCACCCTCAACTCCTTGATGTCCTACACAAGTGATTAGTGTGCTGTAATTGAATTGGCTGTAAAAAGATAATTAATTGATATTTCACTCCCAGAGAGGTCAGGCTGCCCTATCTTGAAGGGTTGTTATGGAAGGAGTCATCCTGCTGGCACTTAGCCCTCGAAGGTGGCACATGAGCCTTGTCTTGCTGATAGCAATAATGGTTGTAATTAAAATTAACATGAAGGTGGTATTTAAGGAATGGTTCTCTGATTTGGATGCTTATCTTCTCTTGAAAACATGTGAAACTGGAATTTATTTTAATGCTCAGCATAAGACACTCATTTCCTGTCTGAAACTTCTGTGCCGTGTAATGTGGGACCACAGAACTATCACTAGAGGTGTGTAAGGTTTGAGAAGACTGATGTGAAACATGTCAGGACCTCAAAACGATTGATCTTAAACACCTTTCTTTAAACAGCTGCTTAATTTGAGATTATTTCAGCTGAAAATTGGCATGAAGAATTATTTTTTTTAATAAACGGATTATCCACATGTAGGACTTCTCTGATGTTTAAGAGGCTCTTAAACATTTCCTTTAAAGCTGTGTGGCACAAGAGCTATCAATTAATAATATAATAATGTTAAAAACACATTAAATTTAGTGACACAGGAACCTTTCTGAAACTGTTAGTGCATTAAGAACCTGGAGTTATTCTGTAAGGAGTGTGGTTCTCACTCATTGCCCAGAGAATAAATACTGCTACTACAGCAAAAGCTAATGGGGAGAAAGATGTTATTTAATGTCCTTGCAGAGGCAAAGGCTTAACTTTTATCACACCATATAATGATAAAGTTATGGTGCTGTGGAGGGAACTGCAGCACTGCCAACTGCAGAGTTCTTATTTAAGGTCTTCTAGATCAGATAAAGCATTGCAGTAGAACGTGATCCTTCTTTCCACTTCACCCCACAAAATCTGAGGCAAGCAGTGCTATGAATGATTCATATTAAACAACAGCTTTCCAACAGCAGACATTCCTGCCAGGATGGGGGACAACCCATCAAACATTCTCCTGGCTTCTGATTTGTGTTGTGAAATGCTTCTGCGAGTTTCCACCCATTAAGGACGTGACCAAAGCAGCCTCTCTGCAGGTCTCACAGGGAACAGAACTTAATTAATAGGGAAATTTTGGTTCCTGCAGGGTGTGTTGGTATAAAATTATCATGAGGGGTCACAGTATTCCATATTGTTCACTGTGCTGGTTGTGGCAAAACCCATGCAAGGTGGAATCAGTTCTGTTACACCTGAGTGGAAAGGGGAAAAAAAACCCCAACATTTTGTGTAATTCTGTCAACAGAATTCCTCAGGCTTTGCAGTACTTCTTACAGTGAAGAGATCTCAGGAAAGGAAGAAAAGTAAAAGCTGTTAAATTTCTGTCTGTGCCAACCTTAGTGCAAAGTACTGTGTTTGCATCGATACAATACACTAAAATGAGCAAAGCAATGGTGTATGCATTTAGTTCCAGGAAATAGTCCAGAAAATAACTTGTTCAGAAAATAACTGAAGCTGTATTGGAAAAATTCTAGGGGAAAAGCCTAGCTCCTATTATTCAAACTGAGAAAATAAGATGTGCCAATTCTCAAAGTTCAGGTATAGATAACTATTTACTATTTATAGAGAACTATTTACCTCACTCCCAGTAAGAATGTTCCAAAAAGGAAAAGCAGATGAGAGTCTCAGATCAGATAATGTGCTCCAACTTCTGGTTTCAAATTCTTTTGACTGTTGAGTTGTACATTCTGGCTTTTGTCTTCACACTGCAGGGGATGCTGATAGTTTACTGACCGGGATCCAATTTTGTTTACAGAAATAAATAATAGGAAATCGCAAGAGAATCTTAATGTATGTAAATCAAAATCCACCACAGTCGAGTGCTGATGATTTTGCATTTGTTCTTAACTTAAGAATGCAAAGGAAAACACTAGCACATCATAAATTACACCATTTTTGGCACTTCCCCGAAGCTCTACAGAAATACTTTTTTTTTTCTTTTTTTTTTTCCTGCAGAAAGGAGGCAAAAAGCCAAGTGGCAGGATATCTGCTGAGAAAGCTGAGAAGATGACAGTCTCGCAGGAGGGAAGAGGGAAGGCAGCAGGTATGTGTGAATCAGGATTGCTGCTGCTCAGCTGGAGGCTGCTGCCTGCCCAAAGCACTTTTATCCCTCCCCTCCCTGTGCTGTCCCCTGGGTTTGGTTACTGTGGGCTCACACTGCCCTTCACATTTCACTCCACCACACCTCTTACTTCCTTCTAGCCTGGGCTTGGGCTTGCCAGAACGTTTTTCAGTCCTTCACTTCAGAGAGGTTTTGGTGTTTTTGGTGTTTGGGTGGGGGTTTTAAGTGTTCTTCTTGTTTTAGTGGAGCTTTTTCTCCCTTCATTCAAATGTAGGTTGGGGAAGGGGTTTCACCACACCATTAAAATTGTCATCAAATCTACTTTACATGGGTTTTTAGGTGAGAAAACCTTTTTAGCTGAGTTTTACAGTCTGCTCTGATGAGACTTGGGAAATTCCACCTAACCTTGCCACTCCACCTAACTTTGCCACTTGAAAACTGGCATGTTGAAACAAACCTCCAAAATTGCATTGCACAGAATGTAGATAGTTAGAAAGAAAATAATTACATAGAGAGGAAAACCTCTTCTGCTTATTAGGTTGGTCAAGTTTTGCAAGGATGTTTGACCTGTGGCAGTGTTCATTGTTTATTTCATTAATATTAAAATCATTCTTTATTTGATCACAGAAAATCCCTGCTCTCAAGAAAAAAAAGCAAACCAAACCACCACCAAAATGCACTAGTTTGACTTTACTGAAAAGTTAGGATGTAATTTGGTGTGGAAAGTATATAATGAGCCTCTGTGGTGTTAATGGATAGAAGTTAACCCGAGCTGTAGATTTTCAGTGCATTTTGCTGGTTGAAAACAACACCAGCATTACATTTTTCTGCTTGATAGGGGAGAATTAAGTAACTGGAAGAATAATCTGTCATTTCAAGCAGAGTGAATAAACCTTCCTTTTTATAAGTACCGTGTGAGAGCATGGTAAATAAACCCTCTGGTTTCTTGTAACTGTTTAATCGATAGGCAGCTCAGAGAGCAATCCTGAATCTTTTCCATGCTCCAGCCACAGATGTGCTCACATTAAGGCTGTGGTATGACAGTAAATGAAATTGCAGCTACAGCAGCAAGTATTAGGGGGAAATGAAAATTCCTGACTCAGAGGAGCAGGGCAATGACAGAAAGACTCCTCATTATAGATCTCTTCATGTGGAGAAGAATGACTGGTAAATGAGGTTTGTGTGACACAAAGAGGATGGAAATACAGTTGGACGTTCAGGCAGAAATTGTGCTCACTGTACAAAACAAACAGAAGAATAGGGCAGAGCTCATTTACATTTCTTAGCTGGAAAAATGAGCAGGGAGATAGAAATCCTCTGACATGGATGGAAGTTGCAGCAGTTCAGAGAAAGGTATTGTTTAACTTTCCTGTTATTTGGATTGTGATGAAAGTGACTTTTATTCCAACCTGCTACTGGTAACTTCTTCAGTGTTTGCTTAAATTTCTCTGCTGTAGAATAGGTTACAGGCTCTTACAATACTTGATCAGATCTGCCCTGATGTTCTCCACCTTTGCCACGAGCTCAGCCAGCAGCAAAGCATCAAACAATGACAACAGGACTGGCTGCCATGAGCAGACTGGTCCCAGGGTCTACTCAGGCTGGGCCCAGGGAGGTGCAGCAGATTCTCTGTCCAGACAAGATGTTTTCTCACCTTCAACCAGTGTGAGAAGTCGTGTTTAGGTCATGAGAGAAGGGACAATGTGCACTGGAAAATCATAGAAATCAAGATGTGGAATCTGGAACAGTGGAAGGAATCCCTGCCCGTGGCAGGGGATGGAGCTGGATGGGCTTTGAGGTCCCTTCCAACCCAAACCATTCTGGGATTCTGTGATTCCATGAACTATCTAAAGTACATTCAAAAAAACTTCATTTACCACATGCAGCAACTGTGTCCCTCATTTTTGCAGTGTGACCAAGCAATTGAGTGTAGACTGTGAGGTTTTTCTTCCTTAAATGGCACCAGTTGGATACATTCAAACCCTTTATTCTGAACCTATTTGCCTTGTCCAATTACATAGCCTAAAGAGCTGCAAATCTAGATTTATGGATCAAGAACAGCTGGAGTTGCCTTCACCAGACACCATCATCCTCTGTGGTCTGTCTTTGGGCATAAGATTTCTTAGTACTTTTTAATTCCTGAAGAAATACAAAGAAGTACAGAGGGTGGTGTTGATCCAGCTTAAATGGCCTTTCACACTGTGTGCTTGAGGGGATCTACCTGAGAGATCCCTGAAATTAAACACTTGAAATGCTTGACTTTTAAATATTTTACACCATTAAAGACCAGGAGTCACCTAAATAATCCATGTATGCAGACAAAGCACAAATCCATGTACTTCAGACAAAGTGCTGAATTTTGGACAGGCCACTCAGGGTCCTCTCAGCTCTCTCCCACCTCGATCCTCCCCTCTGTGTACTGATCACTTCCAACCAAGAGCAGTTCTTCAGCACAAGAAGTGAGTTATTAATTAGCTTCACCCAGAAGCCGCTCTCTGCCTGCACTGGCAGCCGCTCCATTATCACCGGGTGGATTTCAAACAATAGAAATGATTGAAACAGGAACTCCTACATTTCTGAGAAGATTAAGAATGGCACACCACCCTGTAATTTAGGTAGTTGTGCAAGTTTTCATTTGCATTAGCAGAGTAGTGCAGATTGTGTTGAATTATTCCATAAAAATATCTTCAGGTTTTGAAAGATTTACTGTGCCATCTGTATGTTGTTTATTTTGGAGTGTTCTGGTGTGGTGGTGATGGATTTTGTGATTGTTTTAAATGTATGTGTCTTCGAAGGAAGATGAAATTGAGCTTCATTAATTCCCTAGAAGCCCAGAGAGTGGCACGTTTGAGTCTCAGCGCTGGTTTTAAGCCTTGAGAGCCACCTTAAAACTCTGATTGACATTTATAGAAAAGCTGAATTTAATTTTAAATCTATCACTCAAATCTATTTCCTTTATTAGTAAAATGAACTTCTTTCAGATGTGACACTGACAGTTATTGCAAGCAGAGAGTTGTTGTCACATATTTTCGTTTTCTTCTGTTACGTGGTAAGTAGGGTCAAGATTGTGTTATAATTAATTCAGAGCAGTTGAAAATCGTATTTTCTTCAAATCTGGATGAAGCTGCTTGATGTAGCTTTACTTACATTGTTCTGTGACTTCAATGATTTTGAATGGTTTAGACAGTGCTTAATCATGCTAGAAGTGTAATTGGACATCATGGAGTCATGGAATGACTTCAGATTCTTTGCATCTTTTTTGTCCCTTTAGCTTCTCCCTCCATAACCTGAGCCCTATTTTCAGTCAGCTGGGCACTCTAAAGCAGCACATTGTCTCTTCAAGGATGTTCATTTCCAGTGGCTCTGCAGAGATCTTCCTCATCAGGATTCTGAGTCAGAATATTTCTAGGTTAGGAAAACCAGTAATTGAAGAGACTTAGTCAGTACTAAGTATTGGTTCATTTTAGAAGAACTGGAGTCACTTGGCCTCTAATTCTACCCCAGCAGCTCACACCAGTGCTGCACGTTTGAATTCAGGATTTTGAAGGAAGGTAAAGTTGTAGAATTGGACATTTCTTGATAAAAGTGACAGGGCTGTACAAATTTCTTTTTTCCCCATTAAAACATTTTATTCTAATTTTATAAAACCCCTTATTTCATACATGATAATGTATTGTCAACTGGGATATGGAAAATTGTTGCAGCTGGTGATGTGCAGACTTGCTGTGGCTGCAAATAACGATTTCTACAATTTCAGGACAGCATTCAGCAAACAAAATATTTTGTCTTACAATTTGTACTTTGGACTGTAATATTATATATGCAATGTTTCATAAAAAAGTGTAGGTGCTGTGTAAAAATAACATGCTAGTGGAAAGTTGGTTTATCCAGTCTCAAGATGCACTTTTTAATTCCATTACACATTTTAATACATTGTTTTAAATAGATTCTTCTCAGCTGTTGGGGTGGAAGCATCTTGTAATTTTTCCATAGCAAAGGTCACTATGCATCAGGTTGTCAGGTGGCTGGCAAATTAAACCTAAAATAAGTTTCCTACTGCCATCCTGCTTTACTTGAGAAGGATTCTTTCAATTGCCTGGTCATTTTATTCATGCAGGAGAAATGCCTGGAATTTCCCTGTGTGATGGGGATCCCTGTCAGTGCCTGGAGAATACTGAATTCTGATGGAGTGTGTGAGGTGTGGGACTTCAGCAGCAGTGATTGGAGGCTGTGTGTGGATCTGGGCTGGCTGGTGATGGAAGAGGAAATGTCAGCTTCCTTTATTATTTATGCTGAGCACTATTAATTACCTGCTCTGTGATGGGGAAGAAGCAGCCCCGTGCAGAACCCCGATCCAATCAGTGCATGTGAGCACAAAGTTTACAGAATGACCTTGTGTGTAATTACTCATCTGGTGGCTGTTAGGAAAAGGCACAAATGGAATCTGACATACATTAGAACACATTAATGATTGCCTTCCTCCCTCCATCCTCTTCTGTACAGAAAAATGATTTTAATTAAGACTTCCGTGATTAGTCATTTAATCAGTCATTAGGCCAATACAGATGGAGTCAATTAATTTTTTTACACTTGAATAGAGACTTGATGCTACTGCAAAACGTACAAGCTATTTTTTTTTTTTAACATTGTATCATGGGCAATTGCCTTGATGTCTGTCTGGTGAGTGTGCATTGCTCTTCCCAAAACTGGGTAGATTTACAGCACATCAGTGTTATGGCAGCTATAGGTATGTTTTATTACAGGCTTTCAAATTTTAGGGAATCAGTTTGGTTTTGAATTCAGACTGACAGTTGTTCTTGTTATGGAGTATCCTTGATTTTTTAATGAGTAACGTGGCAGAGTTGCCTTTTACAGCAAGTGCATTCAGCATCTCCTAATACATTTCATTACAGATGATAATACTTCATGTTTCAGTGCTAAATTCCATCCAAGAATTTCAAATGTTTTAAAAACTTAAGGGCCTGTATCTTTGGTTTTCTATGTGTTTGGCTGATTCAAAAAATGAGGTGGATGAATTGCAATCAAGACACAAGTTTGCTCCATCAAACAATAACCTGGTGTGTGAGAGGAACAACTGCACTCATGGAAGTGTCTGTGCAGTTACACAAACCTGGGACATTTGGCTTTCATTTTAAATGTGTCTGGATTATTACTCTTGAACAGTTAGTTATAAATGCCCTAATAAAAAACTAACCTGTGACATGAGAGAGGGTTGCAAAAGGAATCTCTTGTGAGTCCCTCTCTGGAAAAAATACTTGATAAAAAAGACAATCAAATGCTCAGGCAGTGTGATCTCCAGATAAAGAACCAGAAAGTGATTCAGATGGATTGCCAGCAAACAGGCTCCTGCAATGGAAGCTGAAAATGAGTAAAAGAGAACCCATTACCTGAAGTGTTCCATGAATCAGTTTGTTCATTCACCACCACCCAAACCTCTTCAGTCCATCTCCAGCCTAAGATGAAGACAAGGCAGTTGAAATCTGTGGGAGTAAGTGGGGTTAAGAGTCTGTGCTGCCACAGATTTCTGTAATTGATGATGTTTCTGTTCCATTTTGGGCCGTTGTTCCCATGCTGGGAGAAGAGAAGGAGCTGTCCAGCCTCAGGATGTGAGTGGCTCCTGTAGGTCAGGTCTGCACAGTGTCAGGACTTTGCTGTACTGTTCCCTTGCAGAGGCAAAAGGGGAAGGAATAGATTGATTTGTGTTTTTTCTAGGAAAGCTTGTAAAGACTGAAAAATGAGCCCTGTCTTGTCTAGCCCAGGAATAATAAATAAAAGCAGGTGTGAGGTGTTGGAATTGAAAACAGCTGGATATGACGGATGTGATCCGACTTCTCTAGAGCTTCAGTCTTTAATCCCCGTGGCTCAGTGTGAATATTTCCCCCCTGATGCAATGCAGAAATAATAAATAGAACACAGCACATGGAAGGGTTCCTAGACCAGGAGTGGAGGAGGGAACAACCCCAGTTCATTCTCTGTGTGCTCACTGTTCCCTGTGCCTGTGTACTCAGGAACCCCTCTCGGTGCATTCTGCTGGGCTTCACTCTCCAGTCCTTGGGGTTTGCAGCAGGGCATGGCATGCTAAGCTGAAAAAATGAGAAGCCTTTGGAAATTTGTGCTGCAAACTGGAATCTACCTTAATTCCAAGCAGTATTTTGGCAGATGTGCAACGATTCCCCTCCCCATGTTTGTGTAGCTTTTGTACATAAATGCTTCTCCCCAATTAAACACTGAACCATCGCTATGAATGGCAATGAAATGCCTCCTGTAGCATTAAATGTTCTGATATTCAATTAAAAAAGAGTCATGCAGCCTTCTTCTGTCAAATGCTGACCCTTGTAATGTGCCAGAGAGTGGCTTTGTCCACTGGAAAATCTGCCACCAAGTTCAGAGAGTTCCCTGCACAGAATGGGTGGGAAGAGCTGTTCCTTGATTAGAGCTAACACGGTAATTGAGGTGACATCAACTGATTCATTGCATTTGTCTGAGGCAGCAGGATTCAAAAATAGCCACACTGCAATTCCATCCTACCCAGTAATGGTTTTCTATTTAACCTGGGTTTAAAACGCTCCGAATGCTGGGATGAATCCTTTGGCACGGCTGTGCAGTAGGATGTAAAAAAAACCAACAAAATACCCACTTAAGTAAATGATACGTGGGTTCTTTCCTTCATGTTTATTCTATTCCAAGAGTTTGATAAGATTCATCAGGGTCACACTTGGAAGCTGTCTTGCAAAGTAGATCATTTAGAGAAGCGTTTTGGCACCCCGCGGGTTTATCGTATCTTCCAAGCAGGTTGTGCCAAAAGAAAATTGTAGAAACTGCTGTCACAGAGTACAAAATCATTGGATTTATAATAGGAGCCAGTGGTGAGAATTCATTATACATTCACACCTGCAGATAAAGAGCATCTAAAATTGGAAGTTTTATTCCACTCATCTTTGATCCTGATATTATTAGATTATATTAGCATCATCCCACACAAGGCTCTGGAATTGGAGCAGGTATGAATTCCATCCATTAATTTTTTCATGTAAATCATTATTTTTGTACGCAATTTTACACATTCCTTCTGTACACAACTGTGTGTTGTGCTTAGAGCACTGAGGCTCTTGGTTCCTGTTCTGTTGTATGGTCCCAGGCTTCCAGGAAAAATTTATCTTTTGTAAACCGAGGATATAAAAATCGCTCGACTCAAACCATTCCACTCTCCTGAACAGAAACTTTTTCATAATTCTAAACTATTTGGAGAGCTTATAGCAAAATAAAGATCTGCCACCTGAAAGTCTGAATCTGCACCCAGGGGAAAGTTAAAAGAGGAATGTAGATTTTTGTCTATTGTTGTAAGGGAATTGATAGTTTACTCAGATGAATTAAGGCAATATTATCTGAAGTTTTATAGGCAGATACTGTACCAACATTGTGAAGCCAATTAAATATCCAATAGCAATCCAATTAAGTTAATTTTATGAGTAGATGAGAAGTTACTGTCAGTTTATTTGTAGGCATCAATTTAAGTAAATCTGAAAGGTTACATACTGTACAGAAGAATCTGAAGAATCTGAAGACTTTTGTTGTAAATAATCATTCAGTCTGGACATTTTTGCCAGACATATATACTTTGTGTTCAGCTAAAAAATAAGCAGTGCATTGATTTTTTTCTGGTTTTAATTACTGGAGAAAATGCAATATGAGTTGCTTATCCAGAATTAATGTCACTTGATATAAAAAGGTCTGCAAAAACAAGAACGTGGAGATTTACTTGTCTAGAACACCTCAATATTAGCTTGTGATTTTCATGCTGTAAACTTCTAAAAATTAAACCCAGATCTGTTGAATTCTATGCTTTTCAAGTAGAGTATAAAATACAACTGACAGAAGAGTGGAAGGAGTGGAATCTACATTTGTAGAATGGGGAGGTGTCCCTGCATTTCTGAGAGACAGGAAATCATGAATATCATTTCTAGAAATAAGACAATTCTCTAAAAAGAATCCAACTGATCAACCCTAGAACTAAAAGTGACATTGTATGAAATGTAACATTTTCCAAATATGTAATTTTGGATTTGTACAAAGAGAAAACAATGTTTAAAATGGGATTTTATAGGTCCACAGACTAAATAACTTGGCTTCAAAATTCTGTTCACCAACAAGGAATGCTCCTGGAATTTCTAGAGCAGCATTTCATTCACAGTGTATCAGACATTTATCATTTTCTCTGGTAGACTGAGATTAACTTTTTTATACACATTAAATGACTGCCAGTATTCAGTCATTTCTGCAGCATATTCCTTGGCAGTATTTGCTGGGTTGTTTTTCATCAAATAATTGGTCATTAGGAGAGGTGTAATGTCTGACCACACTTAACTCATTGAAACCTTGCAGGAAGTCTGTGGAATATTTTGTTTACTGCCTTTCTCCATCTGAGACCCTTCCCAAGCAACACTGAGCTGGAATCCCCACACACAGGGGAATAAACCTGTTTTCTTCCCTATCTCAGGGTTCATTTGCACAGTTCTGGATGATTAATTAGAAAGATTCTTAAATCAAAAAAGATTCCAGGTTCTGCAGCCCCTCCTGTGCTGTATTGGATCTGTGGCTGCTGAGGTTCTAACAAAGAAAAGAGAAAATTATACTCCTTTTCTAATTAAAGAAGTAATTTTCCTTTGCAAATAGACTTTTTATCTCAGCTGTAGTGTTAAGGATCAATGGGTTGTCACATGTGTGTCTTTTTAATAAATGTCAGCTGAGATGACATTAAAGTGATAGACTGATCACTGTAATCAATGCAATTCAAAATTGCTTTATGTCTTAAATGAACTTGGTTCCTTCCTGTGATTCTCCTACAGGTAACATTGTCTGAGCAGTGAAGTACAAGGTTACATCTCAGTTTGGAGTAAAACTGAGCATGACGTGGAAATCACATTTTTGCATACAGGTTTTGCAGCTTAAATCCTGGGTTTCTGCAATTCTGCAATTGCCAGAGATTCTTCCTGAAAAAAAAAAATTCAAAAAGGGGAGAAAACAGTAAAATAGAAGGGAATAATGTGAAATTTCCCCTTTCATCCCCTGCATTGCCATGTCCATAAAAGAGTGAGGCAAGGGCTTTCTGAGATTTTTCTTTCCTTCACTGTGTTGTGTCCCTGCAGAGCCCAGGGGTGGCTCTGAGCTGGCTTTCAGCAGGTGTTTCACTGCACAGGAGGAGCTGAGTGGCTGCTGTGCAGTGCTGTGCCTTTGATGCCACACCTGGGCTCACCCCTGTGTGTGATGCTGCAGTTTTTGGTCTCCTGGAAGCTCCTCATTCCCAGAGAATCCAGGGAAGGAGCAGCTGGTGCTGGTACAGGAGAGCAAAACCCCAGGGAGCAGCCTGATTCCCAACGAAAGGAATCTTTCCCTACCATTATTCTCACAGCCTAATCAGTGTCTTTAAAATCTGTTTGTGCAGAATACTTCAAAACTCTTCTCTTGTTCTGGATTTATTTTTTCAAACCCCCAGAGGTTCTGTAAAAACTCTCAGGATCCTTGTAAACCTTTTTATTTCTCTTAAAGCTGGCAGACTGACAGGCTTTAGTTATGCTTAGTGCTAAATTATTTATCTTCCTTTTCCCTCCTAGCCCTGACTTCTGAATCTTTAACTTGACTCTTGGGACGTGTGCGGTGGGTTTTTGGTGGGTTAGGTTTTTTTCCCCCCCACTTTAAAGTGAAGCCATTTTTATCTTTTGTCTTTTGTGTTTTACCATAAAAAATGCACATGTAAAATTTGAATGTTTGAATGTAAGTATGTTTAAGATGGGGTATCTGATTTTTTGCAATTTACTATGAAGTGTAATAAGTAGGACATATAAACCAATTTATGTTTACTTGATTCTTACCACCTGCATTTAATAGTGAATCTCAAATTGATTTATTATTTTTAAATGCCATTCTTATACAATCTCATATTCATTATAGAATAGTCTTGAGGCTTTCTCTTCTAGAATCAAAATCTTATAATTGCCAGGAGTTTTTACACAATTAAATGATGATGTGTACAAGTGAATTTAAAATGCACAGAGTGTTCAAAATGCAACTTATTCATCTTGGATATTTTAGTTTTGTCTTTCTTCACTCCAAGTTGTTGACACAGTAGATTTCCTGACCTTGTTCTTTTAGACTCTTCAAATTGCCATGGATGATACTTGCCCTAATACTTCTGTTCCATTTTTACTCACATTAGTATTAAACAGTAACTTTCTGTTCCATTTTTGAAGTTGGTGACCTCTGAAGGATTTGGAACTCTGAAAGTTTCATTGGTGGAAAAATATCTGATATCATATTCTGGAAGGCCTATGGCTCATTAACTTATATCTATTAATGGCTGCAAAATTCATAAACCTTTACATAATGATTTTCTTTAACTGTAGTACTATTAATTTTTATGGTAATTTTACTGTTATTTATGATCGTCAGAAGAGCTGGTTGGAGAAGGAGAGAATCACACAGGGCTTCCAATTTGTGGGTCCTCTCTGCCTGTGGTAATTGTTGCAGGCTCTATTAAAGATTAAGGAGGTTTCAAGCTTTGACTTTATAAGGTGAAAGTAATTCTTTGAAGGAAAAGTTATATTATTAATAGTGATTGGAACTGATTACTCAAAGAGCTGGAGTCATTTGTTCATTAATTCCATCCAGTTTTACTTCTCTCAGGGTTTGAAATGTTTCTATCTGATCACAGGCATCCTCATTTCTTTTTCTCTTTTTTCCAATTATAGGAGCTTTAACACTCTTTTTAAAAGCCTACAAATAAATGAAAAACACACAGGCAAACAAAAGAAACAACAACTGTGCAGCTAGAAACAGATAAAAAAGTTAAGTTACAGTTATCTTTAAAAATACCAGAGAAGAAACAATCTGAACTTCTGGTTTTCTCTCCAGAATACACAGAATATATGGTAGGTCAAGTTCTATCCTGTACATAGTGTACAGATATTTAACAGGACTTTCCTCTGGATAAATCACACCCAAAATAGAGCAGCTGGCAGGTATTTTCCATAAGGGGCACAGTAAATCCCCTGTGTTCTGCTCCTTTTAGAGTGAAGCAAAGAACCACATCATCCAGGCAGGAAAAGCTGAGTTTCAGGAGATGTTGGATTGTTTCACTTGGCATCCTACAGATTCACAGGTTCCATAAGAAATGTCTTTTCTGTTCAGAATTCAGGCTTTTTAAAGTCTCATTAAAGATTTGCACAGGAAGAGGTTTCGGGGTCGCAGAGTGATTGATCTGTGCTGTAGGATTTTCTCTTTCTATGCAGCATCTTAAAGATATTTCTTTCAGAGCTGTTGCACTATTTCTTGTCTCCTCACACAGGTGGAAGGAATGCAGAGGTGTTGCAGTTCTGGGACTGTCTCCAGCTCTGTGACATCATCCTGCCACAGGTGCCACTCTGACCATGTCCCCTTGTCCTGCCCCACAGGAGACAGAATCACACACAAAGGCCACAGCTGAAACCTTCCTGATTGATTGATTGATTGATTGATTGATTGATCCACAAGAGCATGTAGGGACAGGATGAGGAGAGATTGCTTCACACTGACAGAGGAGGTTTAGATTGAATATTGGGAAGGAATTCGTGGGTGCCCAGAGCAGCTGTGGTGCCCCTGGATCCCTGGCAGTGCCCAAGGCCAGGCTGGATGGGTTTGAAGCACCCTGGGACAGTGGAAGGTGTCCCTGCCATGGCAGGAGGTGGAATGGGATGATCCTTCAGGTTCCTTCCCACCCAAACCTTTCTGTGATTTGCAATGAGATTTATTTACCTCCTTCAACATTAAGCCAGGGAATAAAGGGAAGGATTGGGAAATGTTGCAACCCTGATATTCTGAGAAGTGCAGTGAAAGCTTTATCCATAACACCTCAAATATTGCCATTGTTAATGAATTCTGAGGGAGGCTGAACGAGAGAGAAAAGCTCCTTGGTTGTACAGCAGGAGAAATTCTGTGTCTCTGCTTTTCCTTCTTTGCAGAGAGGATGAGCAGTTGCTAAAGCATTTGCTTTTAAAAAATAAGTTAACAGTCAGCCTATCTGGAATATATTTTTCAAAAGTTTGGAGTTCTTCCATTAGTATGTAAGTACCAAGAAATATATCATAAAAGCCAGTTGGCCTCACAAACTTTGAATCTAATACCAGTTAATTGTATCAAGTTGCAGTTGTTTTAATGTTTTCTATGTAAGGGGTCAGAGTTCCAGCAAACATGTTTCTGGAGTTGTTGGCAGCTAAAAGAGAAAGGCTGCTTTATTGCTTTTCATAACTGCTCTGATTTCCATAGCCAAGAAAGCACCATTAGAGCTTTTATTATTTTTCATTTTAAAAATGCTTTAGAAAATACGTTACACAAGGACACCTGCAGGAGCAGAAAAGTTCTGAAATTTTGGACATGAGTTCTGCTTTGGAAAGAGGCATTTTCTTTTATATGCTGAAGAAAACACAACATTTCAAACTCTTTATTCATGTCGTTGTAGCAGTTATAAACTGTACTTAATAAGCATCTTTTTGCTTAATATCATCTGGTCATATCTTAAACCAAGACCAATCTTTGCTTTCATTGCATCTTAAATTCCCATTTATGGCTTTTAAGAAGTATTATTAACCCAAATTTGATACACACCCTCAATTCCTAATACTCATGTGATGTTTTCCTCTTAAATTTTTGATCTGTTCCATGGGTAGAGTCAATAACTTTTTAAAAGAAATTACAGATGTAACTGTCAACTCCTCTGGTTCCATATCAAGACGGAATTACGTAATCACAGACATCAGAGGTGGAAAAAACCTATTAGGTCATCCTGTCCATGTCCTCTGCCAGCTCCTTCTGCCTCCCTGCAGGAAGTTCTCCAGGGAGTTGCTGAGCTCAGTTCTGGACAGTTCCTCTGAAATCCTTTCCCAGGATTCTCAGTGGGCATCTTTCAGTGGCCTGGTTTTAGTCTTAAGTGACAGGTGCAGATTGGATTTCTGGAAAATACTGTGGCTAAGTCCTGCAGTAAAATGTGGAGGTTCCAGTAGAACTACACCCTCAGTGCATTGTTTTCACTCCTCAGCCTCATCATGAAAACGAGTCATTGCCACTCCTGAGCTTGATTTCTTAAGTTTCCTTTGACTTTCTAGAAAACAGGAACAGACTCTGCCCACGCAGGGCTGCAGTGAACCTCAGTTATCCCTGTCCCAGGAAAGCGCTTGGGATTAATTCTTTCTCTTTTCTTCCTTTTCCCTGAATATCTGATTGGAGCAGCATTATTCTGATAGGCAGTAAAGTACAGATGTGAGGACTCAAGGATTTCTCAGTGAGCACTGGCAGTTCAGCCCAGAGAAATGAGCAGCAGGTTTGCTTTGGCTGCTTTCCTAAGCACACAAAGAGTTAAATCATAATAACTAACTTTACCAAGAACTAAGATATTTGTCTTCACTCTGACTGCAGTGTCTTCTCTTGCTGTTTTAGCTCTATCCACACCTTTGGAGATACCTCTTGATCTGTCAGGGACACTGTGCTAATAAGAATGTGTGGAAGAAATTGTGTGGGAATTGTGAAAAATATTTTGTCCTTCTCTTTCTTCCTGTATAACGTTAATACAGAATTATTTTTGTTTTTATCTAATAATGCCAATCAGAAAGGACACAAAGAATGGATGGGGTTAAACTGGAGCTGTGATTGCTGCCTGGAGGGGAAAAAACACCCTGGGGGGAGTGAGAGAGCTTCTCCCACTTGGCTGCTCCCCAGCCCCGAGAGGGTACCAGACCCTGCTGTGCTCCCTGCGAGGGTGGGGTCACCTCACACCCCTCCTCCCTCTTCCACTTTCTCTTCCTCTTGAAATTGCTTTCGCTTAACATCTGGAACGTTTTTCCCTAATCAACAACATTTCCTTAGCTAGAGCCCAGCATTTTCATGATTGGGGAATTCCTATGGTTGAGATCAGCCAGAGAGAAGTCAGAGAGGTTTTGGCTCCCTTTCCCTTCTCTCTTTTTTTTTTTCCTACCACGTGAAGAAGTGTGTCTGAAATGTGTGTAATGCCTCATCTAACTGTGCTGGAAAATCTAAAATTCCTTAAAAGGAATACAGCAAGTTGGAGGTTTTCCTGGGAACCTTTGTTTGTCTTTGGGACTCTCAAAGCCATTACAGCACGCGGGCTCAGGGACACGGTGATGTGGTTTGGCCTCTGCAGCCATCCAGATCTAAAAGCACCCAGGGTGTTGTGAACTCCACTCACAAATCCCAACTCCTCTAGGAAAGAGTGAGAGAGGTATGCAGGGATCACCCAGCCCTGAAAGGGAAGGAAAAGCTTTTAAACATCAAACACCAATGTTTAAAAACAAGTGAATAGTCTGTAGGATTTGGAATTTCCATGGGAATGTAGGAAGTGGAATATGTTTGTTGTATTTGGAATTGAACACTGAGCTGGAAACCCAAACTTTTCATGCTGTTCTTTAATAACATCAAGTGGCAATGGATTTTGTGCTTTGTTGCACCCAGAAGGAAGCCTTTCCTACCCCCAGGTCCCATGAGCACGACACAGCCCAGCTAGGGAGAGCATTTGGAGCTTCAGCTGAGTTCTGCCAAATCCAACAGGGAATCTGGGAGCACCAGGCATTCCATTTTGGTGACTTTTATAAAAACCACCCCATGTCTCTGAGCTGTCTGTGCACAGCACCAGCCACAGCAGCCCTGGCAGGACCCCTACACCTGTGATTGTTTCTCAGTGGCTGTTAGACAGCCTAAGTCTTAAAAAAATACCTGCACACTTCCAAAAGGAATTCAAGTTCCTCTTGCTTCAATGATCTGTTTCCTAAGAGTGTGATGATCTTACCACTTCTTTCCAAATGCTTTTTAGACGCTGTTCCCTCTTGGCTTTCCTTCATTGTGAAAAGCTGTTTTTGGTTTCTCAGCCTGATTTTTCACTCACATAGTTAATCTTCCTCTGGCTCCTGATAAGCTGCCAAATGTTTAAAATCTGCTTTGGTATTCCCTTGTAAAAGAGGTTGGATTTACCAGAGTTCATCACTGTAAACTATTTTTCAATTTTCAGTGTTTATTTTGCTGCAAGATCTTTCTAATAAACAAAGGAACAAACAAAAGCCCCATTCTGCTGGTTCCTCGTTGTCAGGAATATGAACTGTCGCTGCTCTTCTAATGA
The DNA here is from genome assembly GCA_013400315.1 of Bombycilla garrulus. Taxonomy (NCBI): domain Eukaryota; kingdom Metazoa; phylum Chordata; class Aves; order Passeriformes; family Bombycillidae; genus Bombycilla; species Bombycilla garrulus. The sequence continues at coordinate 2,669,269 of VXBU01015246.1, forward strand.
ATTCCATCCTTTCCTCTCCACAAACATGGCTCTCCTCATTTGTAATGATTTTGTCCAGACTCAGTGGGACTCCTGTTGCAGCTATTGACTGTTTTTGTAGCTCTTCAGATGTTGTTAGACAGGCTACATGCTTTATGGAGATCAATCTGGAAGGACTTCAAATGAACTTGCTTCCATCTCATTCAGCAAACCCTGCTCCTGACTTCAGACTAATATTCAGGATTTCTTCACTGGAAGGAGTGGTTTTGCCTCTGTCCCCGGGCTGCTGCAGTACTCAGGCATTGCAGAGTGGCACCCACTGTACATTAATTAGTCCCTTGCCAATGTGGCTCTGAAACTCAGATTTATACATCAGTACCTACAGGACCAGTTTATCATCATCTGCTCTGACTCTCTGCAAAGCACAGACTGGAGATTTACACTGAAGTCAGAATTAATTAGGAAGATACTTGATGAATAAGAAAGTGGGCAAGGAGGGTAGATCCTTTCATCAGATTTCATTACAGAGCTGGTCATTTGTCACTTGTCGTTCTGCAGTTCTGATTTATAGGTGGAAAATACTGACGTTGGGCTGATGGATTTTTGGGTGGCCCTTGGCAATGGTGAGACTGGAGCACATTCATCAGCATGACAGGGGAGTGGAGGGCACTGTGAGAGTTCTGTGCCCATCCCACTGTCTGCATGGTTCTTACAGAGCCTAAAAGATTTCCCTACCAAGACAGGAACTCGTCATCCTTACCCTAAACCCAAATATTAACCTTAGCATTCAATTCTAACCCATGATCATCCCATGCCATTGACAGCTCTTTGTGCAAAGCTGTCTTACCACGCTCAGGGGGGTGGGAGGAAAAGCTCCTGTTGCTCTTGGTTCATTTTCCTTGGGATTTGCCTGCCCCTGTCTCTGCCAGGACATCCTGGATCCTGCCTGTCGTGGTGTGACTGTCCCCAAGGAGCTGCAGCACACAAAATTCCACCAGCTGCCTGGCCAGCAGCTTGGCACTGCCATGGAACATTCCTGGGCACCGACAAAACCTCCCCAAGGTGGCATCAGGAAGTTACAGTCGTGTTTGAAGCCACCTTTTCCACTCTGCTGTGCCTCACTCATGCCTACTGAGCAGCTTCTTATTCCACAGACAATTCATTGCAATAATTACATCATTTGGGGAATATTTGGAGGTTTGTGAAACCTCAGGGGTACTTTTTTTCTAAGTGACAACCATTTGCGAACATTTTTAGTCTATTTTTTTATTTCGGTTTAAGTTAAATTATTTAATTCGTGGAAGAATAGTTTTTAGAAATCCAAATCTATTTATAACAGGACTGCTGTCAGTAAGATGTCTGCTTGGGATGCCACTGCTGGTGCTCTTCTAGGAAAGTCCAGTGTCTTGTGAAGAAAAATGTAAAATCTGTAAAATCTGCCCTACTGGCTGCTCCAAGGTCTTTGCCTCCTCACTGTCTGGTAATAAGCTTTTGCCTTTGCCAAAGCAATTATCATCCATAAGTCTAATTAGTTTTCATTTTCTCTCATCTTGGAATTATTTTCTGTAAGATGACTTAAGGAAAATGCACAGCCAACCAGTCAAGTGCATAATTCATTTTTATTTGGAGAAGGCCATCGTTGGAATAAACCAAATAACATTAAGTGTTATTCATGGCTCCAGAGGCTCTACTGTACATCGTGTAATGAGCTTTTGGTGAAGTAACATTCCCTTGGAGTAATGAGTAAATATTTGCAGAAAAACCACAAGTAATGCACCTTTCTGGGCACTCAGGATGACTTTTTCTTGGGTTTTTTCAGAATTTAAGGCATCACCTCACTGACCAGCTCCTGTTTCAAACACTTGGAAATGTCTGGGACTGATGTTTATTATTAGGGCCTGCAAATATTGCTCAGCTCAGGGCTTCTCCTTGTTGCAAAAGAAGAGCAGGCAGTTGCATTGGGGAGTTTAAGGTTCATGCACATCCAAAGGCCTGGGGTTTAAGGTGTTTGAAAAAATTCTTTCTACCAGAAATTAATGCTTATTAAGGGAATCTTCAAGGCCCAACAAAGTACAGAAAAGTTTTAACTGGTGCAGAGTTTTGATTCTTTTACATAAATGTCAAATTCAATCCATGACCTTTTTTTATATCCAGTAATCTCAATTGCTAATGGGAAGAATAGAACCCCTGCAACAGCTTCCTCCTTTATTTATGAGTTAAGAGCAGTTTTATCAAATAGCCATGCCTCAAAATAAAAACCATCTGGTTGGCAGAAGTGCCCTGTCAGCAGACAGCAGCAATTACACCGAGGCCAAACAACATCTAATGAGCTCCAAGGCAGGGACAAAGAGAGGAGCTGTTCAAAGCAGAATCAATCTGGGGCTAAATCAGTATTTTTATTTAATGCACAGGGAGAAAGGCTGAGATGAGACACAGAGGACTCCTAGCACAGTTTCCCCTCAGCTCTGTGCTTCCTGAGGTTTACTGCCCAAGGATTTGTGGAATTGCTTGGAGTGAAAAAAGCCCTCCTTGACATGTCCATCTCCCACCAGCACACAGCCCAGGAAGAGCAGCAGAGGTGACCCAGCCACTGGAATCTTGCCTCGTTCCTGCTTCCATTTCTGAGCTGCTGACATTTGGGATGGGGCAGAGTTACCTGGATGCAAACAAGTGCATTTCACTTCTTTGAACACACGTGGGGAAGGAGCAGGGACTGAGAAGAAGTTGGTGGCAAGCCCATGGAAAGCACTTCAGGAGATGTTTGGCCATGGGATGAGTTTCAGTTCTTTGACTTCCCAGGCAGAAAACAAGGGCAATTTGAGGCTTTCTCCTTCTGAACAGATGAAACATTCCCCTCCTTGGATGTTCTTCAGGGATTTCAGCTGAGGAAATGGTGGTGGGAGGAAGTTGGGATGAAAGCCTGGATAGACAAGGAGCAGGAGCCACCAGTCCAGTGCTGAATCCTGAGCTATTCACTGTAACCAAGCAGGAACCTGTCAGGCTCAAAGAGCAGCTTAAAAATTAGGGAAAATAACCACCTGCATTTCAGCACTCACCTTGGGAGAAATGTGGATCTCTGTGGGAAAGAGCTGCTTAATCCAAACACTCTGCTTCAAATCTGGGAATTTTTCTGGCTTCATCTTAAAGCCATTGCTTCTTCCTAAGCTCAAGAATCAGATCACATCTTTCCATCTTCCATGATCTATTTAAGTCACCTGTCAATCATCTTTTTGAGATATTGAATAACGTCCTTGGACTAATAATTATCTTAGTAAAAGCAATTTTCTCCAGACCTCAGATAATTTCACCTTGTGTTAGTTCTTTGTGTGATATATAATTTTTGAGGTTTTTTTTCAGAAAATACTCATCACTTAAAAGCCACCTTAATATTAAACTTAATCAGTCTCTGTTGTCTTTACTTTTCTGTTCTTTCCTTTAGAACCCTGAAATGGCTTCACTAATGTGCTGGTGGGTCAGGCCTGCAAATGGCTGGAATCTGGACCATCCAGGGGCTCTGGAATTGTCTTCAGTCCCTGTAATGCAAAAATTAATCAGAAATTATACACAGAAACTAAATCTGCTTTCTAATTCTGCTGATGGCAGCAGAAATGGAATTTATACAGTGACAGAAACTGTGTAGTCATGAGTTTGTTATGATAATGTTGCATGCCAAGGGAAGCCTAGATTTAATAACGATGTAAAGCATCACTCCCTGCAATCCATACGTGTGTCTGCTTGTGTTCCAAGTGTCTCTGGGCGGGGCCATCAGGAAAACCAAGAGCAGCTGTGGTGGTGAAACAGGGCGAATAAAAGCCTGAATTATTGCTAACACATGTACCAGTGTAACAAGCCCAATTTGATCACTCACATGAACAAGCTCATTGCTGAGCGAACCCCCTCTGGATATGTTTGTATTCCAAAATATGTCATAAGGGAAGATTAACAGTTTTGGAAAGGGATCTTTTCCTTGGGATGAAGATTTCATTTCCTTGCCTGGTACTCTTGGAAAGCTCCCAAGAAGCTGAAAGCACAATAAAACAGTCTAAGATGGTGTGTTACAACCTGACCAATGTCTTGTTCGGCACAGCGGGCAGGGCCGAAGGAGCTCGCTGCAAGCAAGGCACAAGGTTGTGCTCTTGGGAAAGGCACTTTTGCTCTGTGAGTTAAGCTAAAAAGTTCAGGAGTCATTGCACTTTGGAAAGTTTGTGGTTTTGGAAAAAAAACCCCAACAACTTAGATCTTCCAAGAACATTTTTTTCCTCTGCTATAAGGAAATAGTCTGTAACCGTTTTCTCAGATTAAAGAGATTGGTTTCTTTTATATGAGATTGAAAGGATTTCATATCACTTTCACCTCACTCTTCTGCCCTTTCATTGGAAATAAAATGTTTTGGTCTGTCCAGTTTCACCTTTCTTTAAGATTCCATTGCCCAAATCCCTCAGTGCAAGTCATGAAGAGAAATCACGGACCAGTGAAGGTCCTACATTTTTTCCCTGTGTAAACCTCACAGAACAACAATATTTGTTATAGGTAATAAGTGCTGTTCATTCTTCTCCTTGTTTCCTTTTGTTTTAGTTACAGATTCCCTACACTTTCTAATACTCACTCTCTAATTCATAGTTGTTGCTATCAGTTTCTCTTTTTTCATCCATGCTTTTTGAAGAATTAGCTCTATGATTGCTTTTGCATCCCTGGTGTTTTATAAATGGTTCTATTTGTTTTAACTAAACATTGTGTTTGTGAGATTGCTTTTTCTCAATAAGTAAATGCTGTTATATAACTTGTAATTATTGCTAACATTTTCATTTTATTTCCTCTAAGCATTTTTGCTCTATAATTCCTTTTGTCATAGTGAAATTGTCCATTCAAAGCAGAAAGTGTGTGAATTATTGATCCAGCCTTCATTTTCTCAAAACAAATGCAAACAAATAATTTTCCAACACCACACATTTTTTATTATTAAATAAATTTATTTTCATTTCTCACAGTTTCACCATGCCAGGTACAATACGTATTGAGGGAAAAAATTATTGGTATCATCTGTAAACAGGAACAATATTTTGTTTGTGTGTTTCTGGCAGCATGGAGCCTTCAGCAGACAGAGCAAAGATTGAAATCACTCACTGTAATACAGTTTTCCAACCCACTTCAAACAAATGTTTGAGCAGGGGACATTAATTTTCCTGATGTGAGGAACTGTGAGCCCTCTAGTGTGAGGAAATCGGATTTATGGGGTAGCAGGTCAAATAGCTGATGGTGGGAAGGCAGTGCAGGGAGTCAGGGGTGGGATCCAGCAGCTCCTCCCTTGGGTCATGAATGGGACTGAGCTGCTGAGCTCAGACTGGAAACACAAACCTGTGAATCCAGGAGGGGCTGTGACAGGAGAGTGATGCTCACGGCCATGAGCAGGGGTCTGCTTTGGGGATCCAAAAAGCAGCCAAATTCAATGTGCTCTTTCTTTCTTTCTTTCTCTCTTTCTCTCTCTCTCTCTTTCTCTCTTTCTTTCTTTCTTTCTCTTTTTCTTTCTCTGTTCTGAGATGTGTTTCCATGTACACTCATCCCTCCCCTGTCCATCGGTGTGAGCTGTTCATCAGCTGCGAATCCTCCTGCGGCGCTCTGTGCCTTCAGAGCTCCTGAGCAGCCACGGCCTCTCTGAAAGGGCTGCGGTGTTTCACCGGCACCCTGCACCAAACCTTGGGACACAAGGAAGAGACAGAGAGCAGAAGCTTTCATGTGTCTCCCAGCTGCCTTCCCATCAGAGTCAAGATCTGATTTCATTCCTGAAAGGTCCTATTGTTTCCAGTGAGGACTGTGAAATAGTTCCTTGTTGAGTGACAGTGAATGGGAGGGCAGCTGGGCCAGCAGGGATGGCTCTCCCTGAACAGCTCACAGCTGTGCACGAGGGTGGCAGATGTGAGGCTCTGACACCCCCAGCACTCACGAGGGGAAGCTTTCTCAGCCTCCATTAGCCTTCCCAGGGCCTGAATAACCTGCACTTCTCCAGCAGATGGTCAGGTGCTCTTTTCCACAAGTTATTCCCAAAAGGAATGTCAGAATGTCTTGAGGTGATTTTATAAAATACAACCAAATTGTATTATACAATCGTACACAGCCAATAACACAGATTTTTGATCCAGGTTATCGACTAACAAGATAAATTTTATATAGTGTGGACAGGATAGTGCAAACAATGTGGCTGAGGATGTGTGCACGGATCAGGGGGCTGAGAAGCAAAGGGCTGGCAGCACATGGAATTTCTACCCAATTTTTGTGACTGTGGGAGCTGCAACTCCAGCCTATGTTTATGAAAGTATCTTCTGCACAGAACTATGTCATTTCCAGCATTTATCAGTTTGTCCATAGCTGAGCAAGTGACTCGTTCTTTGTCCTTTCCAATGGGAGACTATTCCACAAGCTTCAAATGCATTATTCCCACACTGATATTTCCTATTGCTTTGTTTCATTTCATTCCTCCTGAATTTATCCTGTTATATTTTCACTGAGCAGTACCACTCCTTTATTTTTAAGACATCACACACTTTATAAGTTTGTCTTACTGTTTGTTTTTACATTCTCACATTATTTATTAGTTGGCTGAATATTGAGTCAAAACTCAAAACCTGAGGATTTCTGAGGTTTTGACTAATTAGTGGAAGGACAAATACGTTAATCCACAAAGTAAAAGAGCTTCAAATATCACTCAAAACTCTTGAAACAAATAATGAATAGTTTTTAAGGGAACAGTTCAAAGTTCCAAGGTCTCAAAATTTAGAGACAGACAAGATAGGAATAGAAGACAGACCAAAATTTAGCTCACATCTGTTGTGGAAATGAACATAGTTGTAGACAGCTGAGAGCTTCCTTAAAGTTGCACTTCATATTTTTCTGGAGTTGGAGTTTGTGGGAAAACAAGAGTTGGAAATTGAGAAGCTGCTAATGTTGATGAGGAGCTTTTTGCCATGATCATCACCTCATACCCTGTTGTGTTGGGCAAAGGAGTGAGATTGCCCCCACAGTTACAGAGGAGCCTTGCTGCTGTCCCCAGGCTGTGTCTCCTGCTGCCTGTGGCCTGAGGGTGCCACACCTTCACCTGCAGGAGCACACACACCGCTCCAGCCTCACACACCGCTCCAGACTGCGGGTAACCACGCGTTCTGGACTTGAAAGAGTCTTAATGCTTCAGTCTAAAGTGTGGAGGCTGCTCACTGGGGTGTCAGTGGCTGAGGCAAAGCCTGGAAGTTTGGTGATTCCATGTCCTGTGGGGGTCAGCACTCGCTTTCTCTGATCAGGTGTACAGATGTGCAATGAAGGCAGGACAGGGTGTAACAGCAATGGTGCTCTTCTGTAGCTTTTTTGAGTTCAGCTCTCTCAAAGTAGAAAACTTTATGTTGCTTGAGTCCCTTTCGCACCACACCAAGTCCTTCCCCCATTTGACAGATGCAAAAATGTTATTCACCAGCGACAAACTGGGGTTTGTGTTCTGCAGCACCTGGGCAGCAGCCATGACAGAGAATTACTGATTCCCTGTGCTCTGCTGCTGCCCTCTGCTCTCTGCCCCCTCCAAGCAACAGAACTTCTGAGGCAAAGCTATTTCCTAGTGAACTTTCTCAGATTAAACTGGCAAACAGGAAAATAATACTGCTGCAAAGAATAGGTGATTAGAACAATAAGTTAAGCTGCGGGGCTCACAGTGGGAAGATCATCAAATCCTTCTTTCCTGTAACAGCCTGTTCTTATACCTCAGCAATGGGATATTTGAGGAATGGGCTAAAGCAAAAATCTCCAGCTGCTCTCTCCTAGCCAGCGGAATGCTCCCAGAAAACAGGCAGTGGGTGGCCCAGAGTCTGTCACTCGTGGTGCTGATGTTCTCCCTCTCCCACTGCGGTGACTCAGGGCCTGTGAGGGACAGAGGGACACCACAAATGACAGGGAGCAGCCTGGAGACCCTGGGGCTTCAGGGAGAGCTGGTAGGAGTAGCACAAGCCCTCATTTGGCTCATTGTGGGAACAATTGTGTTTTCCAAAAGCAGGTCTTGGTTTTATAAGAAGGGAGTTCCTGTTGGGATTGAATGCCATCTGCATGGTGCTTTCCCCTGGCCATCAACAGCCCATGGTTATTTGAAGGCTATAAATAACAAAGGACAAAAGCAGCAACCTGCATGGAGTCTGTAAATGCTTTTAGGAAAGAGAATAATTTGTCCTCTAGGCAGGCAGACCTAACACCAGTATTCATCACCCCATCCCTGTTCCCAGAGCCTTGGAGTTAATTCATCCTCAAATTCTCTGAGAGAAGAGAACTGAGAGAGTTCTTGAGATCAGGGGGTTTTGATTTAGGGATCTGAGACCACATCAGGGCCAGACCTTGCTGTTTTCCTGAGCCAGATCTGAACTGCTGCCAGCAGTTTGTTATCTCCCTTCCTGGGCCTGCAGCAAGGGACATCATCTCCCCTGGGCCCTGGGGCTGATCTTCTCCATGGCAGAACTCAAAGGTCAAATGGAGAATCCTCCAAAAAGCACAAACACAGTCCTACAGTTGTACATACACACACATGTACACCCCACACACACATGTGCACTCTTCAAAATACTTGTCTCTACCCAAAAACATGCGGCCACAATGCCAATTTCTCCCCCAGATAAAAACCAATTCATACCAACAAATAAACACACCGACACCCACAGCAGTGCATGACCACATACCTGATCCCAGCCCACATCCTCCTCTGCTTCCCCAAAGCCACCTCCAGCACACCAATCTCAAGCTGATATTCAAACATGTGTGTGCTCGTGTCAACAAAAACACTTCCCCAAATAAACTATCTGGGCACATTCATGCATTGCAATAGAATTGCTCCTCAGCATATTTACACACACAGAATCTTCCTGCTTGGGAGAACAAAAACCCACTCAAGCAGCACATACACACACACAAGACAGGAATCACTCAGCAGCTCCAGTGTTTATGCTGGCAGGAGAACGTCAGTCACTGAGCAGCCTCCAAACAGATGTTTGATTGTTTTTGGGTTGCGGTTTAATTGTTGGATGGTGTTCCAGCACTCAGAGGGGATCGAAAATACTCCAGGTCTGCAGCTGCAGCAAATGCCAGCCTTAAAACAAGGCGGATTCTGAAATCACTGCTTGGGGGGAAACTGCTTGCACAGGAAACCTCAGCCAAACTCTGCATTAATACTACTTTGAAGTCAGAAAATTAATCTCTGCCATTTAAAAAAGTTCTGTTTTTTCAGGGCCTTTTGTAAGTTTATCTAAGACAAGCCAATTCCTTCTGGGCAACGGTGACAGTTTATTGACTTGCCCAGGCTTAGAGACTTTACAGGGCCTCTCTTCGTTTTCCAGAAAATCTTTCCTGGATTCTGTCCTGCACTTCAAGGCTCCTGGTAGAAGTGAGAAGCAACTTATTAGTCAGTCTCCTAGTTGCTAGTTAGTTTTTATTCCATTAAAAGGCTTCCTCAAAATAATTGACTTTTGTCAGGAAGAATGACCAGTGCAAGACTGCGCCTCAGGCTCTGCAGCCACACAGAGGAGCAGGATGCACTTTCTGGATGTGCCACTGGCTGGTGAGACTTGAGGGCTGGTGGCAGAGGAATGAGGGTTTGGGACACAAGTTCCACCTTTAGCTCAGGTTTGTGGGAAGCAATCAACAGAAGGGAGTGGGAAGCTGTTCTGATGGTAGAAACAAGAGACATTGAGAGATATTCAGAAGAAGACCTAAAGAAAATGTTATTGAGGGTAATCAAAATAAAAGTCAAAGTTCTGCATTTGACCATCCATTTTGGATTCATTTAAAAGGATGGTTGCATCACTGACGCTCTTGACTCATCTGTTCCGGGGGACAGTTTCTGTGAAGCTGACAGGACAGTGTTGCCTGTCACTGAGAGGGTTCTGGCATCCTTTAGAAGATGCTGTGACTGCCTGCTGCAAGTAAAGGAGGTGGGATCTGTATCCAGGAAGGCTTGCAAGCAGCTTGAAATTCGGAATATTGTATAAGATCTTTGTTATCTACAGAGGATTTGGTGTCTTGTTCCTTTACCTGCAACGTCTTCTGACTATTGTAAACATGGATGAATCCTTTATGTGGCCTTTTAATAATATAAACATTGTGAAGTGATAGTGTTTTTTCTGTATTCTTTTGAAATCAAGGGGAATATTTCCTTAAAAAAGTTTAGGCCCAAGCCCCAAGACCAGCTGCCCTAGTTTCATCTGGCATTCAGCAGCACGTACAGAGGACAAAGAGTAAATTGTTCCTTTGGTTCTCTAAACCAATCCCAGGATGTGCGTAGCAGGAAATACCCTGAAAAGGCAGCCAAGAAAAGAGCAAAGAGCCTCTGGGCAGGGTCTGTCTCATTCCCCAAATGGATTCTGTTGGTGTCCCATGCAGGGCTACCTTGACAACCCCAAACTCAACTGCTGCAGATTTAATAGGTGTCAGGAGCAAGGGCTGGAGCAACGAGCTCATGGAATGACATCATGGAAGTCACTTGCTCAGCCCTAGCTTAGGTAAGCCTCAGCACAGCTGTCTCAACTCCATTCTCCATTGCAGACTTCCTCAGCTCTGAAGTTTGGGCCCTGCATGGTTTTTTTTTTTCACTGACATTTTTTCCATTTCCATTCCTCTCCTTTCCTTGGAAAATAATTTTAAAAAGAACTATAACTCCAATAATTGTACCAGTTTCTGTAAACTACCCCTCCTGCTGAACTGACCTGTCCAGATGGTGTTCCCTTCAGCTCACACAGAGCAGGCAGGAAAGTAAAGGATATCAAGTTTAAACTCTTAAAAAAATCTATATTGTACAGTTTGAGGGACAGAAGAAAGCAGTGGGGATTGCCTCAGAGCCATGGTATTTTCTGCTGGATTTCTACTACAGCTTTTTTGGTCTTCCTGTGGTCTGATATTAGATTATAGTTCTTGAACCTGTTTTGAAGCAAAACCAATTTCCTGGTCATATACATGCACACTATCACACACTGTGATATATTCACTTCCAGACTCCATTAGAATACAAAATAAATATTTTTTTTTAATTGCTTTCCAGTTCATCCAACATTCTTTCCAGGTCTTGTGAGTATCCCAAATCTATTTCTTGACCTCTGTGTTAAATCCTTGTTCTCTTTCTTTTCCAAAGCTTTTCATCCGGGTTCCTCCATCTCTTCTTTTGGCATCCCTAACTCAAGTTTCAGTATTTTCAGCACAATGCTGAAGGCTCCTTGCTTGTTTCCTTCTCCTCAAACTGTTTTCCATATTGTCTTAATTCTTCTTTGCCTTTCTGAAACAAATCATTCCTACTGGAAAATCCACAGAATGCAGAGATGGAAAGGCAGAGGAAAGACAATCAGTACCCAGGTGGAGTTAATTATCTGCATGGACGACACATTCTTGTGAGAATCATCAAAAATCAAAGAGCTTTCCTGAATCAAAAACCTTTCCTGTTCTGCAGGAAAGCCCCAAACTACAATCCAGGGAGCCAGATTCTCAATTACTTTTAAATTTACCCTTAACAGTTTAATGGTGCCAAAACCCAGCAACAGATAAAACTCAAAATGGAAAATTCCTGGCGTAGGAAGAATAATTTATCATCCACTTTGTACAATTTCTGAGAGAAGATTTCAAAACAAAAATGAGCAGCAGAGGAAAGGCTAATCCTATGGCACCGTCCCTGCTTGTGGAAAGAATGGAATGATTCACTCATCCAGGGCTCCAGCAGAACAGAAGTCAAGTGGGTCTCAGCCCTGTTCCACCATATTTTGTAATCTAGAAAATATTATCACTTCCTCCATAGCTTTTCAGCCAGGCAATGCCCAAATGCCAGATAAAAACCAAATTTTGAGATAGATTGATTCAGGCTGAGTGGTTCACTAAGGTCGAGATTCCCTCCTCCTGTTCTTCCAGGTGGAACCAGGTGGAAGGAAGCAGGTAAAGCTCAGCCTGATCTGTGCTCAGAGGTTTCCTAAGGTGTTTATTCTGTCACTGTTAAAGCTTTTCTAATTAGGATAAAGTTGAGGAATTTTGTTGTGTTGACCTCATGGAGTTCTATTCCAGCTCCTGAACTGAGCTAAAGCTGCTAAACCATGATCCTAACAATGTTCTAGTGTTGGCTTTTGTTTAGTTAAATGAGTTCAATTCAGCTATAACTCTTGAAAAAAAATCACCCTTTTCCTAGTCTAGACAAAACCAAAGAGCTTTAAAACCCAAGCACAACAGGACCAAGTTAAGGCAGGACAGCTGTGATTCAGACAAAACTACTGTGCTTTAAACTGCTTTCCTTGTCTTAAAAATAGTGATGAACAAAGTCAAACAGCAAATGTGAGAATTCTGCTCTCTGCTATTTTGTGTGGCTGATTAGTTTGTCCAGCCAGCCTTCAAAAGGGAGACAAAAATAGTGGCCACATTCATTCCTGCACAAACCCTACAGGTGCCTGGCCAGGAGAAGATACATTTTAAACCATTCCTTCTAATCCTAGACTTGCTTGAAGCTCTGAGGAGCCGTTTCAAACACGATTCCCCAGAGAAGCAGAGTGTTTGTCCCCCTCCCTGCCCTCCACTACCTCGTCCAGCCGTGTTCCTGCAGAGTTTTCTGGAGGGAGGATCCTGCGTCATCGCCAAGCGGGAACTGGGATCTGCTCCTCATGCCAAAGCCTCATCCAGAGGGGAGGTGCTGAGCATGTGCTGGCTGCAACAGGGTTCAGGGAGGGGAAAAGCTGAATAATTTATGCCCTATTCGAGGGCCTTTTAATTCTTTCCTGTTTGTTTTTCTCCCTCCTGTGGCAGCATTTAGTCATCTCCTCACAGTGTGTCTTCGAGAAGGGAAGGGAAATGGAATGTTTTCCAGGAAGACATATCATTCTTCCCAAAGTGGGTTATACAAATTAGAGTTTAAGCAGCTCAAACCCATAGGGCTGGGCTGCTGAGAATGTTCCACACAGCAAAGGCTGCCATAAGGGAAGGGATAACGTCAGAGCTGCTCTCCCAGACGTTCTGCAGAAAACACGGTGTCAGCACATCTAATTCTTTACTCCTTTGAGACAACTTTTACTCATTTTATTTGAAATTGACTTGAGAGAAAGTCGTAATGCAGAGAAATCTGGAGAAATGGATGTAAACTGTGAAGAAAGGAGAAGGCGTGAAGTAAACTTGGAAAGGGCTAACAATTAATCCAAGCATTTATCCACTCTTCCCAACAGCACAACCACCCAGGAAGGGGGATGTGGGCAGTGACTCCTACCAGTAAAATCAGGTCATATTCCCACTGTAATGTAGGGTCTGATCTGCTTCTGCTGGTAGGAATATTCCCCTTGGTGGTGCCTGTGAGCTGAGGACAACACCCAACACCGTTGGAACCATGGACACAGATCATCCTGTGATCCAGTTTCCATCACTTTTCTCCAAGTGTTCTCATGCCATCCCTGCCAGAACACCCAGTGCACCTCGCAGCCACAATGGTTCAGACTTGCTTTAAAGCCACACAAGCTAAACACACAAGTCTTTAGGAGAGACTAGTAAAACATTAAAAAAAAAAATAAACAAGAAAAGTTCTCATAGATCTAAGATATAATTAACTGTGTTTGCATTGATACAAACATTCTGTCAGATTTAAATGAATATAAATGGTTGTTCAAAAATAAAGGAAAGTATTATTTTTTTTAAAAGAGCATAGTCTGCTCTAATGGGATCTAATAACTCTTAATAGTCCTCTATAAAAGTAACAGTGCACTTAAATCTCCACTTGGCAAGAATCCGGGGCAGAAAAAAGTGCATTTTAAAAATGGGAACAGCTCAAGGCTGCGTGTTCCCAGCCAGCAACGACAAGCTGAAACAATACAAGGAATCCAGATAATGAAGCACATATGTCTCCAGGACCACGCGAGTCAACAGCTTCCTCATTTACGCAATCCAGAGGGGAAAACGGTCCCCCCTTAATCCCAGCACCTGAGGTAAAGGGGTGAGGCCTGAAAGCAAAATGAGCCCTCACATCAGGGCTGGCCGAGGTTTGAAGTGAACTCCCTTTGTGCTTTGATTTCTTGTGTCTCTTTCCTTCCCTTCTCTTTCTTCCTGGTACGTACATTTCCAAACCCAGGGACTCTGGAAAAGCAGACTAAAGGCAGCCCTGGAGGTTTCCATAAACTCCATGAGGCACATGGCAGGATGCCTGGCATGAAACGTTGGGCCCGAGTCGTGAAGGGTTCAAAAAGCACAGATTTAAAGTGTAAAGTGGAGGGGTCTCTCGGCCATAGCTTGTAGCAGAGTTTCTCAGCTGAGTGGAGGAGAAGGAACCTGTGTCAGTGGTTATTTCAATACTTTGAAGTCGCTCCCTCGAGATCCTTTGTATTTCTGGTGCCAGCGTGGGGCCCAGCACCACATGGGGTACAGCACCCAGATCATACACTGGTTTTGATAAGGATAAGGGCAAACTGCACCACTGCTAAGGTTTGTCTTTGCTACAAACACTGCAAACCTGCATTTGCATTTACCAGCTGTAAAACATCCAGAGGCAAACCCACCTTTTTAACCCTGGATAGAGAAGGGAGGGGTAAAAGCAAAAATATTGAGAGAAAGCCAGAAAGGGTTTCATTTCAGAATGTGCTTGAATGAAACCCAGCACATTTTTCATTCTGAGTTTTAAAGTCATCTTTCATTTGTAATCAACGTAAAACACTCCCAAATCTATGAGTCTGAAGCAGCAGCTTGTGGTTGTATATTTAGGAAAATGAATTCCATTTGAATTCAGAGTGGTTTGGGGTTTTTTTCATAATGGGAGTAAGAAATCCCCCCAGACCGACGAAGAGCAGATCCCATTAACTGCAAAGGCCAAAGGGGGAATTGACAAGTGAGTGATTTGGCCACAAAACGAGGTGAACTAATTTGCAGAGGAATGAGTATTTCTGAGCATCTGGTGGCTGGCCTGCCTATGATAGCACGGATAAACCGCACGCAGAAATGAGTATTTGGCTTGCTTGATAGTAAACAGCAATGGCCCCAGAACTCTCTAGTGATTTGGAGTTTACAGAAATTCTCTGCATTACCAAATATTTTCTTTTTTTTTAAGCTAAGCTCTCCTTCCCTACCCAAATGTATCCGTGGCTCTGTTCAAAGTAGCAGTGAACAAAGAGTATTTAGGCACAGCGCCACAGATGTTTCCCCTGTTTGTGTGATCTACGTGAAGCAGATATTATTCCACGCCATGTTATCTCAGAGATTAATGATGGACCAGTTTCAAAAGGTTTGAAATTTCCAAATAATTGATTTGGAGGAACTCCCACAACACTGAAGCTTCTTTGGATCTTATCAAAACTCTCTGTACATGGGGGATCTGTAGCAGGAGCCAAAGATGACTGAAACAGCAAAGAGAGCCCTCAACCCCCTGCCAGGGCAGGAGGGGAACAAGTTAGTGAGCACATAAAGAAAAAGAAATCATTTCTATGACTTCTATGGAAGGAAATTCTTTCAGAGAATCATGTTTCCTACATATGCTCATTTTCCAAAATCATTTTGGTTCTGATTTATTGGAAAAAATAAAAAGGAAATGTAATCTTTTAAACATTGTCATTTTATTACCTGAAGTAGACTTGTATGAGGAGTCTCTTAGAGATGTCCCTTGAATTAACAAGGATGAGGACAGAGAGCCTGCTAATTAGTTACACTGAAATGTTCTTCCTACATATTTTTGTTTTTGGAAAAGCAGTGGAGTGGAATTATGAAATGTGTATTCTTGCTTGCTAGAATCAGCTGCCTTCTTTCTGAAAGCATTTTGTGAGGGAAGGCTGAGGAACAGGAGAAATAACAGGCTTTACTCCGGGAGTGTTAATTGCCATTTCTCATTTGTTGCTATTCTCCTCCTAAATCAGCTTGCATACATAAAATCAAAAAATCCACAATTTTAAAAGTTGTTGCCATTAACTTCTTGTTTTGTGGAGGTAGCTGAACGGCAAAAACTGAATCCTGAGAGAACTGCTAAAAGAGAGAGAAGTGACAACTTAGGGAGAACTTATCTTTTAGCTCTTTAGTTCCAGCTATCTTTAATTAGGATTACAAACAGGAGAAGCTGCCAAGTGATTGAGTACAAGAGGGATAGAGAACTGATTTCTATTTGTATCAAATGGAGAAAAAAGGAGAGCCAGAACAACTTCCCCAAGTGATGTAAAGCTGGAATAAACCTTCTGAGGGCAAGGAAGGCGCAGCAAAATGGAGGTGAGAATGAAGAGCCTGGGATGTTTTACCTCAGCCAATTTTGTTCATTATTGTACTTTTCTCTCTTCTTTCCATTAAAACCAGTGCTCTAAGGTGATTTTCCCTCTCCTAATGGTGACTCTTCTCAGGAACCATAGCAGAAGGAGCAGTTCATTACATTTTTCCTTTCCCCTCCCACCAGTGGAACCATGAGAGATTCAGCCTTACCTCAACCAAATCCCCCTGTGCAAATGTCCTTTTTTCCCCCTAAAAGTGAGGATCAGAATGTCCAGCTCATTGGCCCAGCTCCATCCATTGCTTTGCAGGCAACCATTTGAAAATAAAACCTGACTACCAATGGACCAAGAGGAATAATTAATTCCTTAATTGAAAATGCATTTCTAAAGTCTAAATGTATTAAGAAAATGAGTTTGGTTTTTTCAGCTGCTGTCACGAAGGAAAGCACTGTGTGGGAGGACAGGCAAATTCTTTGAAAACTGTTCAGCCTATTTATGGCCACTGTCAAAGTCAGATTAATACATTTTTATCAAAATTATACACAATTAATAATTTTAAGGATAAGGATTAATAATTAAAAGGATAATTTTTCATTATCCTTATTAATTTGATTGGAAGTAATAACCACATCAAGCTCTGGGTTTGCACATCCTGTGGCCTTCAAAAGCAATAGTTGAGTCTCAGAGACTATGAGAGCTTTAGTAAAGCTTCATGGATTTAATCAAATGTTATGTTGTAATTTTACAGTGCATTTAAACTACTAAGTTTCTCAAAAATTCAGACCTCTAATCCCACTAATCCAAAAATGAAGAACATTTTTAATAGCATATCTTGCGTAGTCCCATTTTTAAGTCAAAATAAATGCAAAATACCACTTCTAATACGCATTCACATTTTAATTATTAATTTCCTGTATCCTTCTTGTGCAATTGAAAATGATGAAACAAAGTGTGCGACGAAGCACTGTGCAAACACCTATTTGTGCCAGTCTCACAGAGCAGATCTGATCATTCCAGCCAGCCTCAGCCCATGGCCAGTGCCAGGGAGGGATGAGGGCAGGGAAGGGTGGATAAAAGCCTTGGGACACTGCTGCCTTTTGGGACTACCTAAAAACAGAGGCCAGACAGAATGAAGATAATCAAAAAGCAGTTCTATTTATTGAGGGGTCTTCCGGTACATTTAGGGCAGACAAAGCCCCCGAGGGGATCACGGGTTTATCACACTTTTGTAAGTTTGGTCCATTGGTATATTGGGGATTAATGTTCCAATTACAGCTTCAGGTAATGAAGGCATTTACCCAAAGTTTGTTCCCCTCAAGTCACTTTTGTTTAATTTCTCGGTGTCTGAAGCAGTGAGGTGTCCTTGATTCCCAGCCTGGAGGGGAATTGTTGTGTCCGACCAAAATGGGGAAGCAGCAGCTCCCACTGTACGTGGAGTTTAGAGTTAGACACTAAAGAATTGCAGGATTACAAATGTATGAAAAATGGAAAAGCTAAAACCCTAAGGCATCAACACCTCTACAAGGATGCCAGGGTACATCCACAGGGATGCTGTCCCATCTGAACACATTCCTGAATGTCTTTAAGAATCACCAGCCCAAGAAGCCAACCTCACCATTCTTACCTAAACTGCAGTGGAAATAACCCCCACCGTGTCGGCAGTGATGGCTCAGTCCTGCAGGATCGGGATCCCAGATCCCAGGGACACAGCCACTCCTCCTGTGGCTCCTCTCCCGTGCTCTTGGCAGCAGCCCTGCTCAGGAAATTGTAACGGAGCAGAGACATAACAGAGACATTGCGAGGAGAGCTGTTTACATTCCTGCAAGGAAAAGCTGCAGGGCCACTGACTGAGAGAGACACCACAAAGCTGAAATTCCCAACCATTCCCGGTCACCGGGGATGCTGCTGTGCTCCTCGGGTGCTCTCAGCTCGAGCATCCCTTCCCACTGGCACAGACTGGATTCCTTCCCGACTTCTGGAGCTTTACAGGGCTCAAGTCACACTGAGGAGTTTAGATTGGTGTCTGGAAGTGGAGCCATGCAAGCCAGGAAGAAAATTCCTGTGACAAAAGCTAATGGAGGCTGTGTCTGCCTGCCATGAGGTGATTTTACAGGCCGCCCTGTTTATACAGAGGAGGGGATCTATGTCATCAGCTGTGTGCATCCAAAAAGTCTGGTGGGGCTGGGTCTGAGGAAAGAGTGTGGGTTTTTATGTTTGTTATTTCACGTGAAAGATGCTATTTTAGATGGGAGGAGTGCACACTGCAGAGAATTGGGAGGTATTTGCCATTCGTACCAAATATAACTCGGTGTTCCATTTCAGGGCCTAGGAATGCTTCAGAATAGTCCATGAAATTCAGTGTTAGGGATTGTTGTGTTTCCAAGAGACAGATTCCTGGGCTGCACAGTCCAGGAGGGAGAAGTTAAAGCACTCTCATCCCTCACGTGTGTCACTGGCACTTTTCAAGGGCCTTCAGAAGCTCTGGCGGCCATGGTTTAGGAAAATGTAGGGAGTTCTGTATTCTCAGCATGGCTGAACATCCCTGTTCTCTCTCAATGTCACAAATTCATTGTAGATCTGAAGGCTTCCCATTGTCTCAAAGAGAGGCAGAGGGGTTTAATGCATAAAATCATATTAGAATTTTGGTTTTTAACCAAGATATAACAATTTGTGTGCTCCTGGACATTCCCCTGAGCAGTCCTTCTAGGAGTTTTACTATAGGCACTCACTGAAAAGGCTCAAAATCAAACTTGAACTTAAATTTTGTATTAAAATGAATATAGTTTTATATCTTTATTCAAATAATTGCAGTATCTGGAAGTTTAAACCAAAGAACAATAACTCTGAGGTGTTTTTGTGAACGACAGGTATGAGCTAGGTCTGAGTAATGCCTGTCTTGAGAAGACCAGTCCATCAAGGGCTGCTTCTATGAGTAGCTACAACATAAAGCATCACTTTCAACAACTTTGTAACCTATTTGCACTTTTGGCTTCTACCTATTTATCCAGGGTGTGGCAGTGCAAAGAGATTACACTGAAACTGTGAGGACATTCTGTCCTGGCTGCTGCCTGCCCATCACAGATAATCAAAGTTGAAATTTTAGAGCGCTGAAAATTAGCAGCATATAACTTATAGACTGCACCAAGTGTGTAACCTTGTTGTACTTACATAAAGTAATTTCATTTTGATTGCCTATTGAATAAGTCTGATTATTCTTTAAGAGTCGCTTTGGAATGGAGCCTGAAGGTACAATATAAAATAATTGAATTGAGCATAAAGTTCCAGCTGGTAACCTTGTCAGTAATTTGAACAAAGATCTTGTCTCTGTAATTTAGAGAGCTGTAGATGTGAGTGTGAAGTGGATTCTACTGATACTTAGAAATTTACCCCCTCCTTTTTTCTCCCACCAGTGTAACTTCTGTTCTCACCAACAAGCTCATTTTAATGGAATTAACGTACCAGTTGATGGCAGCACACTGGAATTACAACTATATGGTTGGCTCAGATTTATTTCATGCTATATCACAGTATGAACTTGAGGAATGATTTCCAGGAGACTAATTATCACATTGCACTGAACTGCACTGAAACTACAATCAGCAGAGTGACAGGATTCTTTTTCATCTCCTCGAAGCTATTTGTTGCAATTTTTGAGCCCCTTGGTGAAATTCTAAAAAAGAGAAATCCTAGAGCTGTAGCCAAATGTTCTTTGAGAAGTGACAAAATATACTGTCACTAATATCCTGGAGACTAAAATCCAGACCCTCAGAACTTCTGAGAGTGGATCTGAGTGTGTCAGAATCTGAGTTTTGGCAGCTGCTGTCCCTGGGCCGGGTTCTGTGCTGCTCTGTGGTGAAGGTGCAGCCGTGAAGGACAGAGAGCAGTGGATTGACTGCAGGGCAGCTCATTCCTGCCTCTAAATTCTAAATTTAATTCAGGGGCTCTTCACCATCAGCCCCTCAGACCTGTCCCCCAGTGCCCTCTCTCTTCACAGGTGCATTTAATCTGCACAAATTGGGCAGAGGCTGGACACCAAGAGCTCCTCTATAGATGGGGCAGCCTGCTCATTTCAGAGGGAAGCTAAACTTGAAATCACTTGGCTCTTATCCAGTATATTCTCCCAATTTTACTTTGTGCATAAATGATGGGGAAATTTCCCTTGCAAATCCAGACAGCTCCCTTTTCAAAGCCTAAATTATTAATAACTGCAATAGTTATCTCATGGAGAAAACAAAATACTGAGGAATTGGAAATTAATGCTATTTGGGATGTGAAAATCATGCACAATTTGTTTTGTGCTGCTTAAAATCTGCATTCAGCTAGAAATAAGTTTATCAATTTATTTTTTTTTTCTCCAAAATTTAAGATGCACTTTTCTTTTATTGCAGAGGCAGCTTCCTTAGTTAGACAAATCCAAACATGGAAATCAATTTTTTGGAAGCATCCAGATAAATGGTATGTTACTATGGCATTTTGGATGCCTTCTCATTTACTAAGCTTTGTGTTGCTAAGAGGCAAGGCTGATGCACAAAGCAATGGACCATCCTGGTTTCCAGATAATAAGGTCAAAGTACAAAGCCAGCAGGATGTGACATTCCACTAATGACATGTGTTCTAATTAGGATTGCGTTTTTTAATACTACTTGAAGTAAATGTTTTCTGACCAAAATAGGAGCCTCGTTATTAATAAAATCTAGCTCACAATTTTGGTTCAATAACTGGTAAATTTGCCAACTTGAGACATGCTCAAAGCTTTGGTGCACCCCTTGGCCTCCTGCCACGAGCCCTGCGAGTGACACCCCCACCTTGATTTCCCAGCCCTGCTCTGTCTCATTCCATGAAAGGCTCCAAAGAGCTGCTGCCAACCATCCCATGATGCCGTTATACCTCCCTCCTCCTTTGATAGCTCCCTTCTTATGTCCCAGCTGGTATTCCTTGGAGCTTTGCCTTTGGTAAACTGCCATATATTCTTTGCAAATATGCCACAGCTATTCACTTTTCCTTCTGCAAATGACTCGCATTAGCTGCTATTGTTGTTGCATGTCAGGGAGAATATAGTTCCTTCAGCTCACTAGCTGCTATTATTTTTCTCTAGCTATTTTCCATTAAGATGCATTTCCTCCTAAATGTTATGAAAATATAATTCTTTTTTCTTTCGTTTACTTAGAATTTGTAAAGCTTTTCCCATGGATAAATATCTCCCACAGGATTGACTGTAGAGAGTGTGAGAGGTTGTTGTTGTTGTTGTTCTTTTCCATCTGCAATGCATTCTCCCTCCCCTTAAATTTCTGTGTGTGCCTGCCCCCTTTTATGGATCCGTGTGGGAAGGGAAAAAGGAGGATCTGGTGATAGGTACATATGTGGTTGTAGAGAGGAGGAATAGTTTTGGGAATATCTGTGGAGAGAGGCTTGTCAGTGTCTATGAGCAACGTGAAGGCAGCATTAATCTCTTTTGCAGGATAAACAGGCACACCAGGAATTTTGGGGTTTGAAGACTTGAGTAAGAGTAATCCTGGCAGTTCTGCTGAAGATAAAAACTCCTCCTGAGGAGTTGCAGAGGTGAGTTCCACATGGTGGAGGACTCTCAGCAGGAAATGATGGTAATTTCATTAAAGCTCAGGATTGTTTTCTGCACCGTGGGCTGTCCAAGGTGTCCAGAGAGCCCTGATCCTGTGCTGATCACAGGAACACAGAAACCTCACAGCAGAGCTTGTTCTGAGGCAGTGAATCAGGTGAGAGTTTTCAGAGACAACCCACGGCAAGAGTACAAACAGAATGTGTCAATGAACAAGCAAGGGTAAAACACCTGAGTTTTAACTTGGGCATAGGGTATTGATTTAAAAACACACGGTTATCACAAGGTTTATGAAGAGATTTGCATTTTGTGGGAAAGATAACCTTGTAGAGTGCTTTCCTGGAACCTAGGAGCTCTGAGTTTCAGCTTCAGTTCTGGCACATGCTGCCTCTAGTCCTGGATCAGGCTGAAGAAGCAAAGCAGCTTCTCCTTGTATTTCATTCACCAGAGAGGGAAGATGTGATGGAAAGAGAGGAGCAGCTCTTGACAGTGCTCCACACACTGACACAGTAGAAACAGTGTGAAATCAGCCCAATAATGACAAATCTGCCATTCAGAGCACCAAGGTTTTTCACATTCCTTCACAGCACATCGATGCTGAACAGGAGGATCGGGGGGACCCTCTGGTTCTGCACAGCTCCCTGCCAGGAGGGGACAGCCGGGGGGAATTCGGGCTCTGCTCCAAGGAACAGGGACAGGAGGAGAGGGAACGGCCTCAGGGGAGGCTCAGGGTGGACACCATCAGGAATTTCCTCATGGAAAGGGCGCTCAGACCTTGGCAGGGGCTGCCCAGAGAGGTTTGGAGTGCCCATCCCTGGAGGTGTCCAAGGAAAGTCTGGACGTGGCACTCAGGGCTCCGGGCTGGGGACAAGGTGGGGATGGGTCACACATCAGATTCAGTGGTCTTGGAGGTCTCTTCCAGCCTGAGTGATTCTGTGATGCTGGCTGAACACCACCCTTCAGGAAAGGTTTTGTAGCCAAAAGTGGCCTCTATAGCCCAGCTTTGAGCAGAGAGCACAGGCAGTGCCTTGGGGGCACCAAAATCCTGCTGCAGCTTGTGCTGCGAGTCACAGGACTTCATCTCGCTGCAGCCATAGGTATATTTTTAGAATGAGAACAAAAGATAAAGAGCAAATATTTTATACAAATAGCTGGATTTCAGTTCCTCTCCTGAATATTGGATCACTCCTTTGGCCAGGCAAGAGGCCCTGTCAGTGCAGCTGAGCTCTGGGGATGGACTCGACCTGCTGGAAACACAGCAGAAAAGAGACATTCTCTGCTTAGATTGAGCAGCACAAATTGGAAGGGAGGGAGATGGAGCAATTTTTCACATAACCATAATTGTGTGCTAATTATATCATGGAAGGAAAGCAATTGCCCAATTATAAGACAATGTATCACTCTATCAAAGGCAGCGCTTTGAAGGTTTATGTACTTTAAATTACTGTGACATTCCCAAGGCTCCTCTGTTTACACATTTGTCTCAACATCTTCTACCAACAACAGTACTATGACTAAAGCCATTAATTAATATATTCCCTGTGTCTTTGCAGAAGTTACAGGGTCCTGTTCAAGCTGAATTTATGCTGTTCTGTAAAGCAACTTGATTTTCCTATTATAGTGCTAATGGCCACTCTGGGTCTGAGAACTGAGGGTAGATGAGGTTGGTTTTCTCCTCCACTCTCCTTGCAGATGTTTTGCTGTCAGTGTGACCTCTGTATTACTGAATTTTTGTGCCCCTCTGAACTTTAATGTGATTGTACCCACACCCCCCCACACCTTAATGACAGCAGATTCTCCCATCATGACATTATTACTTCCTGGATTTCCAGAATGAGTGGGAGGAAAATCTTGACCAATAAATCTATTTTCTTCTTGTTTTTTTTTTTTTTAACATCAGCAGAGGAATACCTTTCACAAAGACCAGAACTACCATTTTATTTTCAGTTAATTATGGCAGGTAAAACTGTTTTATACACAAGTCCACAGCAGCAATAATCGAGTTAAACAGAACAACAACCACAGAGAGCATTCAGTGACAGGGAGTGTGGTCCGTAAAAACCTGACCAGAACCCCCAGGGTGTGGTCAGATGGTGACTCTGCACAGAAGCTGAAATGTTTACATCTGCCCAACTGCTGTTGCTTATTCTTGCAAGATTGAACCTGGTGTAAAACAACCTGGAAAACCCAGTAGGAGACAAGCTGTAATTTGCCATTATTTGTTCTTTAAATAGACAATGAAAATACCACAGCACTGGGATTTAGATTCCTTTTATCTAAAGACATCATCCTTGTCCATCTCTTGAAATAAATCCCACTGGGGAAGTCATGTTGTACCTGCTAATAAACCTTCCTGTGCATCCACCTCTGAGCCCCAGAGCACAGCAAATCACTGAGGGCACAGCACTGCTGCTTCCTCTCACACTCTGCTGCACCTTGTGATGGGTTAAACCTTGGGCAGCGAGTACAGAACAGATCATGTCACACCTTTTCCTGGACCTCTGGAGAGGATGAATCCTCACAGGCACTGACACCCCCACAGGAAGAGAAAGGATTTCACCAAGAAAAGGAAAAGGGAGGATTTTCTGCACGCTGTTGGTCAACACCAGCTGGTCAGACCCCAGGTACAAATCCACAGGGTGCCAGCATGGATCTTGGGGTGCTGGGAAGCTGTTCCTACTCAGGCAGCAATGTTCTGCTCCAGCCTCAGCTCGTAGGGAGATTTGGGGTGCAGCCCCCAGCACAGCACGCTGCAATATGCCTCCCTGTCAAAGGAAGAACCAGGGAGTGTTGACTTATTCAGCAGTTTCACACAAGGACAGGCTTGACAGGTGGCACCAGAATGTGAGGTCTGTTTCAGATTCTTTCATTAATCTTTCACAAACTTTAGTGGATTTTGAAAGGAACCATATTGACAGCACTAGAGGCTGCACTGTTGCATTTATCTGTAAAATCTCCATGGCAAGGGGCAATGCTTACCTGCCTGCTAATTGTCCTGACTGAAAAGCATTCTCCTCTCTAGGATGTTTTGAGAGACTGAGAAGGCAGTTGTCTCTTCAAATTATTTTCTCTGATTAGAGGTTCATTAGGGGTTTCTGAACTGTTTCCTCTTATTAGAAGGAGACTCATATGATCTTTATTGGAAGTGCTTGTCAGCTATATGGCACCAATTTGTTCCACTTTTTTTTTTTTTCTTGATTTATTTTTGATGTCTTTGGCTGGGTTTGTAGCTATTTATTTTGGATGTTTATCAAAACCTGTTGGTATCTTGCCTTTTTCACCCTTCTCTGAGTTTTATGATCTTGGTAGAGTATTAAATTAATGGCTGGCTCACAAAAGGCACTATTCAAAGTGCTGATAATTGGCACCTCAACAGATATTCCCAGCAGAGGCCAAGGACCAGATAGTTTCAGAGATGGGATGACCATCTGCCTCTTCTTGGTGGTTCCTCATGGCTGACTGAGCAATATCAGCAAAGCTTGTCTGCTTTACCTTTCTTGGGGACAAGTCAAGGATTTCTCTTCTACCCATCTGGCACCTGATCCTGACATTATAATCTTTATTATTTTTAAGATCGTTCGTCTTCCTCCCCCACTCCTCCACGGCAAAACATTTCAAACTCCTGCCATTTATTTTCATTTAAGTGGCACCAAATGGAGACAAACCCCGAGCTGCTGTCCCCTGGGATTTGTCCCACAGGTGCTCCCATGGCCAGCCCCGTGCCCGGATGCAGCACAGTCGAGTTGTTTGCCACCTCCAAGCCCCCAAGAGCTCGGTACCTTCCTTCCCTGCTCCGCTCTGATATTAATGCCTTGGCACACGAAAAATGCCAACAGATGCCATCAAGTGTAAAGAGACAGGTGGTGTCAGTGCGTCAGAGGAGGGACTTCCTCCAGAAAGATGGCACTTGCTGAGTTCTGTGGGCTGCCCATGCAAATCCTTCCCCGTGTGACACCTCTCTCCTTGTGAGACAGCCCTGATGTCCCTGTGAGCCGGCACAGTGCCACTCGCAGCCCGGCGGCAGCAGCGGCACCAGGGGCTGCACAGAAACCCCCTTTGCCACGGCAGCTTGGGAAGGATGTTCCTGCTGCAGCCCTGTGTCCCTCAGCTCCACGTGGGACACGGGGGACGGGCCAGGGGGTGCCAGCCGGGTCCCTGTCACTGCTCTGTGTGTTGGGGAAGGGGCTCCATCCTCAGGTGCTGTGGCCAGAGCTCCTGAAGCCTTTGGGTTGGTGTTCTGCAGCTGCAGGGGCTCCGTTGGGTCAGAGATACAATGAGAACATTAAACACCAAATCCCAGTTCACTGCTCTCCCACAGCCTTCTCACTCTTGCCTTCAGGCCTGAGGTTTTCTGTATTTCCTCCTACCTCGTCCTTATTTTGCTTTGTATTTCCAGTCATAAAAAGATTAGATGAGCTGTAAGCCCAGACCTCTTTTTCTTTGGCATCAAAATCCTTCAACAGATAATAGGCTTAATTCTCTAATATGGGCAGACAGCTTAATGAAACAGCTAATCCCCAGACAATGAAAAAGAAGATTTTTTTGGTCTGTTTTTTTGTTATATGTCACTACTGACCTTTTATATAACTCACCATTATATCATCACTCTCGTGTGTTAGTCCAGACCTGGATCCAACGTGGAAGATGGGGTTCTAACTTTTGTCTCCCTTATGGGTCAAGTGGCCCAAATCTCATCCTTTTAACAAATCAGTGCCGATGTAGGTGACCCTACTTTCCTCCTGTACCTGTAAATTATTACTGTAAGGTGTATTATGTCATCTAGAGACCTTTTCCAGGATCAGAACCGTGTTAATGCAAACACAGGACCATCACCCTCAGCTCCCAGTGCAGAATGTGTGACCTACTGAAATTGATTGGGAGAAGGCTAAAATCAAATAGCTTTGCTCTTACACAAATATTTGCCTTTCTAAAAATACTTTCAGATGGCACTGAGATGACTGGTGTGTCGAGCTGTGATTAATTTTCTGACAGGATACATCAGGGGTGAGCTGCATGTCAGATATCCCCTGATAACAGCCCTTGCACATCCCATTATGTCCAATAACTTCTGCCTGATGCTTTTCAGCATCTTTTTGTAGGCTAGAGGGTTCCTGACTTTGATATATTTTGCTATTCCAGATATAAGAGCTGCTGGTAGTCTGACAGGGCTGTGGGCTGTGCTGTACTTGCCTTTTGTACATCCCTAGGAGAGCTGTCCTGCCAGACATGGAGCTACCAGGGGGTTGGGATCTAAGCAGAATGAATTATTTACACCACCCGTGACTGAGTGCTCAGATATGTGTCTGCATGTTCTCTTGGAGCCAGTCTGCTCACAAGCTTTCACCAGCCCCACTTCGGCTTTTCCCAGCGCGAGGAGCAAACTCTGCTCAGTTTTTAGGTTCTTTCTCGACAACCACTGATTGCTTAAAGCTGAGGAGGGGCTCACCAGAAATATCATTAAAAGCAGAACCTGCCCGTGGCAGCTTTTCAGGGAGATAAAGGGCACTTCTCCCCTCCAGAAGGTCCCTGTTCCTTCCCAGGGATGCTGTAATCTGTTGCTAAGGCAGTGGCTGTGCTGTAACACAGTGTTCTCTCTCTCTCTCATTGTGTTTATGAGCAGGTGGAGCAGAAATTGCTTGGTTTCTACACAAATAGCTACAGAACAAATGTACCAAAGGAAATGGGAGGTGGGCGGAGAAGATCCACAACACGATTAACATGAAAATAAAAAAGATGTGAGAACATGGCATGTTTGAATAGTAAATATATAAATAAAGTTAATCGTTGAGCACCTTCTCAGCGTGAGCAGTCCCATTCACAGAGGATCAGACTAAACATCAGGAAATCATAATTTTATTCTTAGCTCTTCCAGCAGCCTGCTGAGTGCTTTCAGCCAAGGTACTTTCTGATTCTGTGCTTCAGTTTTTCCGTCTTTACAGAGTATCACTGATTCTTTGTAAAGACACATGAGAACTGGCGTAGAAAAATACAGGGTGACATCTGGATTTTACTGTCACAAGAAGGAGGCATTTGGTGGAGCACTGGGAAGGGGATTTTTGCTAGAGAAGAGTTCAGGAGCACAGTAGTGAAAGAAACAGAAAGTATGCACCAAAAAAAAAAAAATTATTCAGTGAGGAGAGTGCTTATATTTCTCTTCTGGGTGATTTTACGAGGCCAAGGAGTGGAAACCAAGCCCTCTGCAGCCCTTTGCATCTCGGGGCTGTGTCTGCAGCCGTGGTTACCTTGACATTGGTGGAGCCGCTCGCAGCGCTGGCGTGAGCACAGCACGTTTTGCCATGTACCAGACACATTCACTGCAGAGCAAAACAAAGGCAGATGAAGTGAGAAGTGGGAGTCATGAATCACTTAAAAAGAAACAGCACACACAGAGCCCACTGTGAGGGATGGGAGTGTCATTGGGAGGGCTGCCAGAGGGTGAGGGGACAGTGCCACAGCCCAGGGCAGGGACAGAGGGGTGGCACCTGTGTTTGGAAGGTGAGACGGGCACCTTCTCTCACAAACCATCCTCCTAACTTGAAATTAGAGCTCCCATGACATATCCCATTAATTTCTCCCCTCACAGATGTGGAGTTTGGACAGGTACAACCCGTAGACACAGAGACTTGCACTGCTCTGCTGCCACGGGCCCGTGCCAGAGCCACCCACACCGTGCTCCTGGGAGCTGCAGAGAACCCTCTTTTGGCAAGGTTTTGTGTCTCCTTTGCATTTTCTCCGAGGCCAGATTCTTGCTTCACTCTCATGAGATTTCCACTGGTGTGGCTTCAGTGATTTGCACTGAAAATCAGGGATCTCATCACTCCCTGCACTCATATTTGCTGATAATCATTCCTGAGGTGTTTGCACTCTCCTTTCTGTGATCCTGTGACAATGCAGGGCCAGCAGTTTTCTCTCTCCCTTCTCTCCTCTGCTCGCTCTCAGAGGAGCTGCTGCTGTCCCACATTGCCCTGGGTTTGAAGCAGTGAGTTTTTCCTCCTGGTGCCTTTAGAAGATTGTGTGTCGTTCTCTGGGCTGGATGAAACAGTGAGTCCTGATAAAAATGGGTCGCTGAAATCAGTGCTTCTGTCATTCTCCTTTTTTTGAAACCTTAGGATATTAAAAGGTAATTCTTTCATCTATCCTTAAGGAAAGAATTCAAAGTTCTTAAAAATCTGGGTTTCTGGATTTTGGTTTTTGTCCTGAAGTGCATCCTGGAGTTCCTGTTCCCAGTATGGCAGCCTGGGCAGGCATCCTTTGGCTTTCTTCCCACGTCAGTGCCTTCTCCTGGATGCTGAATTATTCAGACTTTGCAGGATATTGGAAAGCATTTTTCCTCTTTATTAGCAGGGGGTCAATTCCAATTCCTAATTTTGAATTTTTGTTGTAGCTTATCTGATATTTTCTCGGGCACTGAGCAAATTTTGAATTTCATTGAATTCACGCCACGTTAAATTCTGTGGAAATACTCATTGTCCACATGGGGCTCTTCCACCAGAAGTGATGAATGTGTCATCAAAATTATGAATCACAGTTAGGAACAGTCTGGGCCATCAGAGACTGCCAGGTCAGTGGTTTTTAGAGTATTCCTGCATCATAAATAGACTGTAAAGCTTTAGTCATTTAGTTATTGCAATGGGTGAAAATGAAAACTGGTAAAAGAACATTTAAAAAGAATCCAACTTGAGTCATCACAGAGGACCTTTGTCCCACAAAGTAAAGTCCAGGGGAAGTCTTAGCCCCAAACCTGTCATTCTCAGTAAACATAACTTGTCTATCTTGCTTTTGGTTTTAACCTCACTTTAAAACAATTTACTGTATTTTGCCAGCTATAAGTTCATGCAAAAAAAACATGCTGAGTTTCATAGAGTTTATATAGTTAAAATAAAATTACTCTCTGAATTCATAGGTTTAAGTGTTGAGTTTTATTTGAAGTGAAAGAAAGAAAGCAGGCTACCAAAATGATCCAATTTCCCTGACATGCTGTAGAAGCAAATAGGAAAAAAATCAAGTCACTTAATGCAAAGGAAAAAAAAAATCAAAAAAAAACCTAAAAAAAACCCAACTGCCAAGACAACATTTTTAACACTTACACCAGACAAACTGTTGGATTTCAAATTGGCAAACAGTCTGTTATGACAGTCCTGTGATGGAGCAATTCATAGAAAGAAAACTATCAGGAAAACTCCACTCTGAGCAAGTGGGGCTTCTAATCAAGAGATGGTGCCACTCAAATCTAGATCAGAAAGGAGTCACAGAAATAAAAGATTTGTTCCACAGGGAAATTTGTGTGGGTAGGAGCAGTGCCAGGGTGGAATCCCAAAGGCAGGGAGGTGATTTAAAGCAGGACTGAGCCTTGCTGCCAGTGCCAGCCCTTGCACAGGTTTATGGGCTCCTGGCTGATGTGGTTTAGCACTTTGCAGCCTCCAGTGCTCTTGAAAAATGGAGGGAATTCAGTCATTTCAACCAATTTTCTGATCCATCCTGCATTCTACAACCCAGAGAACCTCTCTGGGTAGCCTTGAACAGTTGTTTCATTTCAATATCCCCTCACTTGAGAGCCTGTGGCTGCATTCCTGAACCTGTGAGCCACGGGCTCTGCAGTGCAAGAGTCAGGGGAAAAATCTTGACACCCTTTTCTTTCAAGCTTTCCCTTTGCTTAGAATACCCCCAGGTATTTCAGGATTTGGGCTTTTTTTAAGTTCAGTATTGCCAATCTTATACTAATAAAGGCATAAGCCTGCACTTCAGAATCCTGAGTGGCATAATTATGACTGTAAAAATAGAACACTTTTTCATAAAGGCTGAGGTATTCAGATGACATTCAAGCAGCTGCATCTTCAAGAGAAATAGCACATATTAGGGTGTTGCTAATAGAATTGTAAGTACTGGCAACACAGTACTTCATGTAATCACAGTCCTCGGGATTTGTGTTCCCTAGAGGAATTCCTCTGGGCTGACACATCCCACTGCACCCAGCACATCTAAAACGGGCCACTTTGGGACCCGGTGGCCACCCAGTGAGGGTGACACCGGGCTCCAGTTTGGATCTGGCTTGTCCTTTTGTCGCGGATTTTTGGTGTCGCCTTGAGGAAAAATCAGCTTTTTGATTTTTCAGCAAGAAAAACTGCGGAGCGCTGGGAGGAACATCCTGGTTCTAGGCCAGGGTTACGGACACCCTGGGCTCTCTCTCCCACTCTCCTGTCAGGGGCAGGAGAGAACTTCAACAGATTCCCCAGAATTAAACAGATTCAGGTAATGCTCTTCACAGCCCCAGCTTTAAAATGGGAGAGAAAGCACTGCCTTGTATCACAGAAATGTTCAGAAAATTAAAGACTTTGAAGCAGTTTGAGATCTAATCAGAAGTGCTACAAAGTGTCGTTAATTATGGTTAATTTGTTCTCTGGCTGTACGCAATTTTTAGCATGAGGTTCTCTGATACAATGATAATGAGGACTAAACAGGGATCTTAATGTGATTTCTGTGATTGTCGGGATGAACTTCACTTGCCATCTATTTCCAGCAAAGTGTGCATAAAATTAACCATCACAGCAGAGAATATTCAACGAGACATATTGGAACAAAAGCTTTAACTGATGCTTGTAATTGTGGTATTTTCTTAATGAGTGACAGGTGCTCTGGTTGACGTGACGTTCCCACAAATCTCTTTTTTCATTCAATAGGTTGATTCACAAAACCGTGCCCTGTTTGTGTAACCAAACAAGTGGGTTAAGAAAAGAGAACCTGGGCTCTACTTTTCTCTTTAAACTTTTTTTTTTTTCCTGTTGTTGCTGAACAGCAGCAAGACTGCTTGAACTTTAAATCACTTAAATGGCTGTGTTACACCTACAGCTGAATGAATAATTCAGCTCCCAGTCACTGTCTGAATTTGATAGGAAGGAAAGGGGAGGGTCCCAACGGGGCTGGATGTGTGAGCAAGGGGGAAGGGGAAGGCTAATTAATTACACATTTGCAGTGGGGAATACTTTAAAAGAATCCACTTAAGCACTGTTTTTTTGTTACATATTGCTGATCACAGCTGAGAGCATAATACCAAGGCAACCATGTTCCTGAAAACTTAACTCTTTGGGGCCTGCCCACGACAGACAGACCAAAATGAAGGGGAAAATAACCCAATCCCAAACCCAGCCTTGTGTTTCATTAGATAAATGCCTCAACTATGGAATGATTCACCACCTGCTGATGTCACATTCATTTCTGGTGCAATTGCAATGTGAATTTCTTTTCTTCCCCGTGTTATTTTCAGAGATTTTTCTCTCTGAAAGCGGTGCTGAGCTTGCTGCCTCTCCCGGGGCGTTGAGGCAACGTGGTAGTATTACCATTGACACCAAGGATGCAAATTATTTTTCTCTTGGCACGAGGAAGATTTTTGCTGCCAAGAGAACGATCTCTAGATTAAGCTTTTTTTAAATACTGTAAACTATTTTGGTAGTAGCAAATTGCTGTGACTTGGTGTACGTGATCTCTGACTATTTTTAAGGCCCCTGTGGCAGAGCTGCAGAGCCTTCCCCTGGACTTGTACGGTCATTTTGGGAAGGAACCCAGGCCCCTTTTATAGCCACACCATTCCCATTCTCTGCACAACAAACACCAACTGCAGTTGGAATTGATTTATTTCAAATAGCTCTGGAATTATCTCTCTCTAACAAAAAACTGCCAATTCAGAGGCGATGTTTAATGATTGCTTTTGTTTCATATTCCCACATGGGGTTTTATTCTTTGTCGTTTTCTTCTCTAAAAATCGAGCAGACTTTGATCCTCCATTGCTCTGCGTCGTTAGTGAAGGAGCCAGCTTCCCAAAAACCTGCTTGATTTCATTGCAAAGTTGGACATGGCGGTGGATGTGTTTGGGAAGATGGTGATTATTGAGAACTGGTGCATTTTGAGGCACTCCAATATCCAGCTGGGAAGAACAGTTGGGAATTTACTGCCACAGGTCTGCTCCCCTCCCACCATCCACTGCTGCATCTCCACAGTGGTTGCATGCAGGGCAGCACCTCACAAGGGTGCAGGCTGCTATCCCAGATCCATGTTAGCTCACTGAGGAATCATTTCCTAAGTTTTGAAATACCAGAATTTACCACAACTGTCTGTTAGCTGCACCTATGGAGATGTGGCAGTTCCCAAATCATTTCCCCTTCAGTCTCCCAGGGTGGGCTCAGCAATTTGTGAAATGTTTCAGAGCCCTTTGAGTGAAAAGTTTAAATGTTTTGGTTTAGATCCTCCAGCTCATGTGTTGTATTTATTGCAGACATCAGGGAAAAGGAGAACTGTGGGCCTGGTAGTATCAGCAGAGGCTTTAGGAGATGCTGTAACATAAAAGTTTATAAGAATGCTCAGAGTAATTTAGTTCTGGATTAAAATATAGCTGGCAGGAGAGATGGGCAATTACCTACTCTTTAATACAGACAGGGAATGCATTCTCCCTCCCAGCTATTATTGTCCATACCTATTATTTCAGAACCACTGGACACGGACGTGCCTCGCTGAGGCACAGCTTCCACAATGAGGTCACCTGCAGCTTGGAAGTACAGCTGTTCCCCTTGCCTTCATTTTTAATTCATGGGCTTGTTGTGGGTGTTAGTTTTTTTTATCTGCTGTTTATTCTGCAAGCCCCTTTTGGGCACATTGATGCCTCCAGCAAGCTTCATGTGCCAGGGAATTATGGGTCCAGAGATTCTGCAAATCTGCATCCCAGCCAAAGCTTTTGAAAGCTGCTTCTTTTGAATGCCATGCATTCGGCTCACATTCCTCTTTCCTTTCTGTCTGTCTCTCTTCCTCTTTTTCCCCTCTCTTCCCTCCCTTTCCCTCCTCTTTCTCTCCCTCTCTCTCTTACTCTTCATTTTTTCCCCTTCTCCCTTTCCCGCCTCCTGCCCCCTTTTTCCTCCTTCTCTTTTCCTCCTGTTCCCTCTCCCTTTCCTTTTCTGTTTCCTCTTTCTCACCCAGCGACCCCCCAGAACTGCACTGCACAGTGAACAACTTGGCTGGGAGGAGGAAGAGGGAGCTTTTCACTCCCTAAAAGACGGTTTAGGAACCTCTCCACAGGGTGGCCGAGACTGTTCACTGCAGCCAGCCTGTGGACTGATGTCTGCAGGATTCCAGGGGCTCCAAATGCCCACTGGAGAGGGTGCTGTGCCATTCAGCTCCTCCATCCCAGCCCTGTGATGTCTGGCTCATCACTCCATTAACAAGGATAACATCCTTCCCTTCTGGTCCTTTTTTTTTTTTTTCTTCCCTCATTCCCTATTTTATTTTTAAATATTAAAGCTCTCTGGGTTTCCCCAGTAAATCAGTGTGTGTGTGAAGCGCTGGTTACTTGTAGCTGGAGGCTGTTTTCCCCCTCTGATGGACTGTGAGCATTTTGTCTAAAACCGTCTCTTCTCTCCATCCCTCCTCCCGTCCCTCCTCCCCCGCCAGCCTCAGCGAGCTCAGCTGCACATAATGACATCCAATCTGTTCAGGAAAAGAAAAAAAAAAAAAAACAGGAGGGGGAGAATATTTCCCTTTGATTTATACAGAAGCTGAGTTGGCAGAGAGCTCAGCTCAGGGGTGGGTGGAAGGGGAACCAAAAAGCAAATTTGTGATGCATGGGCACACTCTCCCCTGGGGTGGTGCCAGCCAGCACAGCAGCCAAAGCCGGCGGAGGAGCTTTGCAGGTTCCGTGTGTGCGCCCAAGGCATCCTCCTTCCCAGCGTATCACCCTCGCCATGCAAACACACCCCCACAGTCTGGGGTTAATTTAATTTTAAAATGACATTAGAGATAACACAGGCCGGCTCATTAGCACCAGACAAAACACACAGATCCCTGCGCAAAGCCGGGCTCAGGCTCAGGGAGAGGTCAGCAGCCTCGGGCTTTGCTCATTCCAGCACTCGGCCCTTGAGCCGGGTCTGCTCTTAAGTGAGAAGGACGGGGCTGGGTTCAGGGGGGAAAGGATCATGGAGAAAAGGAAAAGAATCTTGTGCTGCAGTTCAGGTGCTGGAGTGGGATTTTCTGGTGAAAATCCTACTATCAGGTCAAGGAAATCGTGTGGATTTGTATCACATCACAGAGGATCTTCCCAAGAACTTTATACCATGTCTTTCATTCACTTGAGACAGCATGTGAGAAGGAATCCAAAGAGGCCCTGGTGCTCTATCTGAAAGCTTTGTGAGTGATTATGAGTGGAAGAGCCAGGAAGAGGGAGATGCAGGAGGTGTGGGCTGGTTCCATCAAGTCCTGAGCAAGTACAAGAATCTCCTATGTCCATAATCTGACAACTGTGCACCCCTTCATTACAACTCTGGGTGTGCCTCATGGACAAAACTGAGAAAAAATAACGAATGCAGCACTAATTTGCCATGGATTACTGTCTGGGTAAGTTCTGTCAGAAGGCAGGGGGGTGTGCAGGGAAGAGAAGGTGCTGCAGACCCCAGCTGTGAATGAGAATGGGGGAGAGTTTTACAGGACAGGCCCATCCACTGGGATTCACTGAACACAGCCCAGCTAAAACGGCATTTCAGCCTGGTCCGAGGCCATGGGGAGGGATCAGCACTGGCCAGGGAGCTGGATGTGAACAGCAGCATCCACACTGCCACAGACATTAACTAGGGATTGAAGCAGCTGACCTGACAATAATCAACAGGGAGCTCAGTGCAGGAGGGTCTGTCTCCCTTTGGAGAAGCAGCCCCAAAGCCCAGCCCGCACCCTGCATCCTCTGGCAGGACAGAGCCGTGGAATCCCCAGACATTTCATCCCCACACTGATGTGAGTGGTGCCCACAGGAGTGCCCAGCCAGGGTCAGGAGGGACAGAGCAGAATGTTCCAGCAGCCAGCGTGCGCCGTAGGGCCGCCTGTGGCTGAGGGAGGCAGTGCCAGGACGGGCACACGGGCTGAGCTTCTCCTCGGCTCAGCCCCAGCTGTGGACACGAAGCTCAGCAGCGCCAGGGCTCAGCCTGCAGCACTCTCAGCCCCCACAGGCCCTGCTGAGCTCCCAGGTCAAAAGGCTCCGTGCTGCCCTGAGCAGCAGTGGCTGCCCTGGCACAGGAACACGGCTCCTCTTGGGTTCGTGACCCTGGTGTTTCTGTTCTCGGGGTCTCTGCTCCAAAGGGCTCAGCAGATCCCACTGCATTTCAATATTTAATTCATCATCTCCACAAGGGTAGGTGAGCATTGCTATTCTCTAGGTAGGTCACCAGGGCATGCAGAAGTGACACAGTTTATCTGAGGTATAAACTAAGGAATGGAGGCCTGATTTCGTGTCTCCTGGTGATGTTCAGAAATACCTATTGAACTAATTATGATTTGAATGGCATTTGTAAGGCTCTGGGTCAGGCCCCAAGAACTTGGCCACTCTGGAGGTAAACACAGCCAAGGAGATGTGGTGAATTCAGATCTGGACGTTCTGGGCATGAAAGTCAGTGGGGCAGGGGATCACACATGACAGACATGAATGCACAGACTGCCAGAACAGAATAATTGAGTCAATTATATTCTATAGGTTTCACTTCACTGTTAGCAATATTGGAATATAAACTAAGGATTCAAAAAAAGTCAAGACTGCTGTGCTGGTAGGAGCTAAAACACCCAGATTTGCAGCTGAAATAAATGTACAGGATGAGACAGAGGGCGGGGAAGACACAGATATTCCAAGCTCTGCCCCGAGGAGATGGAACCAGGCTTCCCTGGGTGTCAACCCAGGACCACACAGCTTCTCAGCTTCCATCCCAAACCCTCCTTTTTGTTTGTCTCTTTCTTCTAGTGGACTCTGTTGGCTCAGAGTGGTTAGGGGGTGGAGGTGTCTCTGAGCCTGGCTTTGGGGAGCAGAGCAGCCTTGAGCTCAGCACTTACAGTCACTCAGCTCCCCAGTGCCTCGGCTCCCGTTTCTGCTGGCACCTGTCCTGGGGACACTCTGTCATCTGCAATGTCCTGGGGGACCCAAACCAGTCCCTGCCAGATGGCCTGTGGCCAGAACTGCTGGAAATCTCCATCACTGAGGCAAAGCCCTTCTATTTTACCCCTCACCACGGGTACCCAGTCTCAGCACCCATTTGGATGCTAATTAAAACCTTGCTCCCAAACTCTCCCCTCTACTCTTCTCCAGTTCTTCCCCTGCACAAGATTTCAGTCTTTAGCTCTCCCTTTCAGTTGCAGGGTGAGAAATTAGTTTCCTACATAGGTCTCTGTGTGTGTGTGTGTGTGTGTGCATCTATAAATAAACAAACCAATATTCTGGTAACTGAATTGTACCCTCCCCTTCCCTGCCTCAGGAGCATCTTGTTCCCATCTCTCTCCAGCAGAACAGCGAACCAGAATGAAATGCCTGATTCCTAGTAAGTACTGTCAGCACAGCAGCTGGGGAGAAGAATATCTGAGGGAAATGCACGAGTGCACTGGCATTTATTTATTTCCTGGGGATATTTATATAGCACAGACCTCAGAGCACAAGTGCACTTGATGTTTCTGTCAGCCAAGGAGGGGAAATGAGATCGGAACACCGGCTGCACCGTGCATTTTTTGCTCCCAGAAGTGCCAGGGATGGCCCCCAAGGCTCTGAAGGTTACTGGGATTGAGTCCTCATGTCCGAGTGCTGCGAGTGGGAGGCACAGAGCCACCAAGGCTGGCACTGGAACGAGATTAACTGCAAGCCCTGATTTGATTATTGTGCTATTTTTTTCTCCTCTAGGAAAAGTCCCTGCAAAAGGGGAGTGTCACCATTTGTCAAAAGCACAGTCTTTAATTCTTTACTAAGGCAGAATTGTCTTGGCTTCCCTGGGACATTTGCCTGAGCAAACAGTGAGGGAAGCCTAAATCGGGTTCTAATTGTCCATGACTTGCAGTTTCTGGACTTTCCCAGCTCATTCCTCCCTAATCACTAAACATCCCCATGCTCCCATTTCCTGTAAACTTTTCAGAGTGTCCCTT
Organism: Bombycilla garrulus; assembly: GCA_013400315.1. NCBI lineage: Eukaryota > Metazoa > Chordata > Aves > Passeriformes > Bombycillidae > Bombycilla > Bombycilla garrulus. The sequence continues at coordinate 2,706,937 of VXBU01015246.1, forward strand.
TCCACTTCAACTTTCCATGTTCTAAAGAGTCAAGGTCCAGCATTCAGACCCGGGTACGTGACAGCAGCGCAGATCCCGGTGCCAAACTGCAGCTCCTTTTCCTGAGCATCCGTCTGGCCCTGCGCTCCCGGGGCCGAGGGAAACTGCTGCCCCAGCCCTGGCTGCAGGAAACCAGCACCTGTGGCTGTCACCCCGGCTCGTTCCTGGTGCACACCAGAGCCAAGGCTGCTCCCAGGGCCGGCAGGAATATCCTGTGTGTGCCTGGGGGAAGAGGGAGAGGGAGGAAGAGGAAGGGCTGGGTTAATGGTCATGCACGAGGCTTCCCAACATGCTGCCCTCATCAGAGGGACATGCTGAGTAATTAACAGCCAGCAATGCCAGACAGGGGAGGTCTTTGTTCCTGTTTGGAGGGCGAGGGCTATGGGAGAAATTAGGAAGCACGGAGATGGGAGCAATTTGGCATCATTCCAGCGGTGCACACTGCTTTATTAATAGGAGCTGCACATGTTCCTGAGCTGTGGAGCCAGGCAGACACTGCAGGGGCCGGCTCCTGGCTGCTGTCAGGCAGTGATTTACCACGGGCCACTCGCTGCCCTGCAACGAGGATGTCATGGAAGTGAACGAGGAACAACTGTCATGAAGTTGTTCCAAGCAGGAATTTATTTGCTAAGAACTGGTCTTTTAGCGTAGCTTTTTCCTAAAGCTGTTCAGAGGAGCTCTAGGCAGGTGGTTTGTCTGCAGGGGCATCCCAGTGTTATTAAAATGCTCAGTATCCCTTCTTCTGTTTAGGATCTGCCACTGTGGAAAGAGCACTTCATATCCTGCTTGTCTTTTCTTCACAGCTGATGTGCACCCAATTGTTTCTGTAATTGAGATAATCTGTATTCTGTTCTCATTAGATTATTCCCACCCACAAATATTCTTCACATGTCCTCAACCATGAAATGACCTGCTTTAACACCAGCTGTCCCAGTGAGCCCACTGGAACTGGTGCTTGCATGAGTAAGGCTCAGAGCACTTGATCCCAAGCTATTTAGACTTTAGTCACTCCGTTGCTGTCTGGTCCTACGGGGAGGAGGGATGAGTGTGTACAGCAGAGCCAGCCAGGAACATTTGATTCACCATCACAGATTCTTTTGCCCGTGTCTGCCTATTTGATTTAAAAATATATACATGCCAAGGGGTTTGATACGTCTCTTGTGCCCCATTTAGCATCTGCTGAGCGTCCCGGAGCAGCCTGCAGTGTAACACAAGTCACTGGAGGATAGATTTGATAGAGGCAAAAAAACAAAGCAATTGATACCCTCAGGCTCCAGAAATCTTCAAACTGATTCTTGCTGACTACAGGCAACAAAGCAATTCGTGGCAACGTGGTTGAAAGTTCCTTTTATTTCAAAGCTGCTAAACCCTCCCTGGCACTTGAAGTCACTTTTCATCAGGCAAACCCAGTGAGCTTGCTGGGTTCCCAAGATCTCAGCCCCAGGAAGCCTTTAGCAGGAGTCAAAAGAGACATTAAGCACAGGGGAGGAATCAGGGAGACATAAACCAGAAATTAGGGTTTGACATGGGGCCATGGGGAGCTCAGTAAAGAAAAGGCAATTTTTTTTTCTTGTGTTATTTCCCTTCTGTGCATTTCCCTTTTGGTCAGACCTGCAGCAGAGCTTTTTCTGTGGAAGTGGCCCACTTTGCCCAATGAATGAAGTGCACTCTGCAGATGGGAGCTGGGGTGTTTGGAAGCGGGTGTTTGGAAAGTGGTAGCCAGATTATTTTATTTTAAGGCTCTATTGCAGCAAAAGGCAGGAAAACAGACAGGGGGAGAGTAGTGAGTGGTTCACTGGCACCGATTGTCTACCACAGCAGGTTCAGCACTTCGATTTGAGTGACTTCTCTCTCCAGATGGTTGGTGGGAGCTGACTACCCAGATCTTTGCATAGCATGCTCCATAATGAAAACGTATGGCATCACTTGCTATCTTTCAAGAGCTTTTTTCTTCAGCCCAAGTATAGCTCAGTGTGTTATGGATCCCTTCTCTGCCTGATGCAGAAAAATCGGGTCCCTGTCACCCGCCCAACCAGGGACTGGGAGCTGGGAGTTCCTGTGTTCAAGGCACACTCACTCACGCTTTTACAACTCTATCATCCCAGGAGAGGGAGAATGAGGAGTAGTCCTCCTGCCACGGGGAAATTGGTGGAGTGGCCCCAGTTTTCCAGATCATGTTGCTACTTTGATTTTGTCTGACCTGAATATTCAGTATAACTCCACACTGATTCTATGGGAGCTGAGGAATTCTGGTGATCTGAGGAAAGTATCTCTGTGTCCTCTCGCAAAGCATCAGGGATTTGATAAATGGGATTATAGAGGCACCATCTTTAGAAATGCTGGATTGACATTTCCAGCTATTACAGGATGGAAAACTCTGCCTGGCTTTTCCAGCAGCGCAGAACTTGCCCAACAACACCTTCTGATTTTGACTGAATAAGGATCAGAAGTGTCTTCTTCTGAGTTCTGGTGCCCAAAACCAAAACTACTTCCTTCAATATTGTAAAACAGAGAAAAAAGTCAAAGAGGTCTTTCTCCAATAGAAAATCCAAGCTGCAATTCACAGGATAAAATTATCCTAATACACTTCTTTCCATGTATCAGTTCCCAGGGATGTTTTGACTGATATCTTGACAAAAGCACCCAGGTCACTGTGCCCTGTCCATGTTCAACACAGAGCTATTCCCATAACTTCTATTTCCATAAGTGTTCTATAACTTTTCTGGATATAAAAACTCACAAATCTGCCCTATTGAATATGTCCCCAGAGTCTTTGAAGTTGTCTAGTGCCTTCTTTTTTTGCTGATTGGGGTTTTTTTTCACAATGGCATCAGGATTTTGCATCTAAAGCACAAGGCAAACCTGGGTTTGATTGGATTCTGCTGACTCCTTCCCAGGAAAAAGCAAGTCCAAGCTCCTCAGCAGCCACTCTCGTGCTCTGGGTAAGCTCTGCTTGTCACACACGATATGTGTGACACCCTTTGTTTCCCCCAACTTTTGATTTCTCCATCTGAGACGTGGGGTGAACTGAGAAACACAATCAGTGGGAAGAATATACAGGAAATGGAAGCCATAAACAAAACTGACTGGTTGAGCCTCCCTGAGGTCTGGAGTACAGTTGTTGAAACAAAGCACTGGTGACCCCGAAAGATCTGAAGCTAAACAGAATCCTTTCAAGATGGAAATGTGGGACAAAGATGGCAGAGATGAGTTGGTAATGGCCTCATCTTTTCTTTTGTAGGCTCTGTTCCAGATGGAGCTTTAAAACAACAGCAGCATGTTGGACCCACAGAAGGGCAGGGCTCAGAGTTAGGAAACCTTCATCTACTGTGAGACTCGTGGTGGGATTTTGTCTCACTGCCTTGTAAAGATCCAAACAGTCAGGGCTGGAGGCATCTTACCAGAATAATTCAGCTGCCATTTCAGGGCTAAAAAATACAAAACTTTATTGACTATTTCTGGGGCATATAAAAAGAAGAAAATACCTGATGTTAATATCTGAGATGGGCTTCAAAAGAGACACTGTTCTTCCTAGTCGCAAAAATCAATAATCCTCTGTAAATGTCCAGATTTCAACAACCAGAAGCTCCAGCCTTCACCCATTAGCAGGAGGGAAACAGGGAAATGGTGTTATTGTCACAGCAGGTCATAACAAGGGGATATTACATGAATTTCTCAATGAGAGAACCTTGGTTTTGAACTTTGGAAAATCTGGATGCTTCTCACAGGTGTTAAAAAGAAAACGTTTAGATTCTGCTTTATGGTGTAGGTGGTAAGCAGCTTGAAAATGCTGTCATCATCACTAAATGCCAAAGTTCACCACACCTAGTTACATTCAGCTTTTTACTGCAGGGTGGTCAAACACTGGAACCAGTTTCTCAGGCAGACTGTGGAGTGTCCAGCCTTGGATACATCCAAAATCCAACTGGACGTGGCACCCAGCAAATCCTGACCCTGCCTGAGCAAGGTGTTGGACCAGGAGACCCCAACCTCAACGGTTCTGTGATAAACTCCACCCTTGTTTTGTGTCATCATGGGAATTTCTGTGTGACTCAAAAATCCTTCCATTGTAAGAATTTGAGAGCATTAATTTAAGTGGGAGCGAGATCAAGTTCCAAGATGTCAGGATGGCAGAAAGCTCTTTATCTCATAAAGCTCCTGGGCACCTTTCACTGGAATTAACTCTGGGCTTTTTCCCTTCAGATATTCTCCAGCCTTTGCAAAGGAAACTGCAGTAACAAATCAGATTCTGCAGTACAGCATTTTAAGTCCTGAAGCAAAATTCAGCAGTTTTAGAGGGACAGCATAAAAGGGAATGGGGCGGGGGAAGTGGGGTGGGAAGTATTTATAATCCCTTTAATATTTTAAAATTTAATTATATCCAAATTGGGTTAGCGAGACTGACAAGAATACTGCATCTAAAGCATGGAGCCCAGAGGCAGCATTGGAAAATGAGAGGAGAAATTAATAATAAAAAACTCCTATTGCTTCAAGGCAGCAGACTGGAACACTGACATTCCATTACTCCGTCTGTCTGCTGAATTCATTTAGCATCTGTGGCCTAAATAGGCTAGTTTTAAAGAGGCATGCTCCAGTTTTCATGTTGGCAGGGGGTGGAGGCTGTCAGAGGGTTTTTCTTCCTTGAAATCCATCTCAGGAAGGCACATCAGGCTGTGGTTAATAGGGGAGAGTCCCTGTGACCTCACAGCAGTCGGAGTTAAGTGATATCTTGGAGTGTTCTCTAAGGCCTTCCAGAGTGGGGGCACTGCAGATCCATCCCCAGAGCACAGCAGGAGCAAGGGTGCCGTGCATGGAACTGCTTTAACTCTGTAAAGGCACTGTGGGGATCTCCTCAGCCCCAGGAGAGCCCACAATGCACAGAACAGTCCAGGTTTGCAGCCCGTGCTGCTGAAGGAGTCTGCAGTGGTTTGTTGGTGTTCTCAAGGCAGTTTATTAATTCCTTATCAAAAGTAGATTTCTCTGCCCTGCCAGGGTTGGCACAGAACGCGTCCAGAGACACACTGTGCCTGCCCCGGGTCAGCTCTGATCTTTTATACTAATAACTACCTATTGAATGTTTATCATTAATTACCAACCCGTGCCCCTCACACCACAATGTCCAGATCTGTGTCAAACCAATCCCAAAGTGCCAGCAGCACCAAGAAGATGGAGGTGATGAAGAAGAACAAAAGATAACATGGCACGTGTAANTTGGGTCGGCCAAAGGCATCACAGGAACCCCCTGGGTTCCAACAGGCACAAGCTCAGCCCTCACTGAGTCCCGCCACTTCCAGCAGCTCAGAAGGAAAAGGTGCATCAAGGTGTTAAAGGGAATATCACCAGAGCTACAGGGCAGATTGGGAAATGTTCTCCTTCCCCTTCTCTGAAGCCCCAGCAGTGCCCAGCAGCCCCTGCCACAGCCTGTGCCCCCCAGAGCTCCCAGGTGTCCCTCGGGATGCTCCTCACACTTCCAGCTCCATCCCAGCCTTGGGAACAGTGCCAGGGAACCCACACTGGAGGCCACACTGGCAGGAGGAGAAGGGAATGATTCTCCAATTTACTCCCCAGAAACCTACAAGTATTTCACTTTTGGGGTATTTTCTGAAACATCTGGATACCAGGAGGATAAAAGGTACCAGTGTAACCTCCCAGTAAGATCAATTGTTTAAAGCTTTCTGTGTATTTCCAGGCTTTTTGGCTTCCTTCCCAAGCTTATAGAAACAGGTCTGTGACTTTCCTTGGAGTAAAATATAAGGTATTCTGTGTAGTTCTATTTTCTTCTGTTTCCATTTTATGCAAATAAACTTTTATTCCCTCTCCCCTGATTTATCATCTTCAAGGTCTTTGTGTAAATTATGCAGAAAGGAAAACCATGGATTTTATGGAAAGTCGTATAGAAGCTGTTAAAATTGGCCTGTTCTCCTCCTCCTCATTGTTCTTTGCTCTCAGTGTGGATTTATCAAAAGTTTTTATCGAGTTTAATGGAGATTACCCGACAGACAGAGACATGATAAAAAATTTTACGGATGCAGCCGACCATGAAACACAGCCGTGCTTTTAGATTTCAAGCATGTAGGGTCTTACCCAGCAAGATTCTCCCAGCTACCTGCAAAATCCAAGTTTTCTGAAGTGCTGGCTGGTGGAGAATGACTTCCCCAGGAAGGGAAGAGGGAAGGTGAGACCCTCTGCTTCCTTCACATCGTGTGCTGGGACAAAGAGCTCATGAACTGCCCAGAGCTGCTGTCAAAGAGATGCTGCTGAGTTTAAAAAATAAATTTAATAATATTTTGGACATGAAGAGAATCTTGCTTATTGTCATCCAGCTATAACCAACACTGACACAGGCACTCTCCACCAAAACAAGTCTTGCCCTAAAAATGTAACCACGATTTTAATCCTTTCACTGGCTTTTTTTTTCTCCATCACTGAACACCATCATTGTCTCCTTCTTTGGTCACCTTCTGCTTGATTCCACGGTCACTGAAGTCAGAGCTAAATTGGTTTAAGAATGTGTAAATACTGCATTAGTGCTTCTTGATATCATTTCAGCTTCCACCTTGGCTGCTCCTAAAAATGGGTACTCTGCAAACTTTCTTGCTTTGTCCTGAATTTGTTATTTATTCTTCCAGGAGGGCCATCCTCTTTTTGTTTTTACATTTCAACAGAATTGAAAGTAAATACCTGGCTTGCATCTTCCCAAGCACATGTGCTGCAGGGAAATCTAACCACTGGAGAGCTGCTTTTAAAGAGTTGTGTTATTCCTTCTTCCTCCCATTAGGCAGCAGTCCAGCCAAATTTACCTTTGCTTTGACTTAAACATATTTCTTTTCTAGTCTTTTTCTACAGCAACAGTCTGGCCTTAGGCAAATCTCCTGGGAGACTTGGTTAAAATGCACCTGTGCTACACAGGCAAACAGATATTGCAGAGTAGCTGTTGCTCTCTCTTGGCCAACGCTGTAATATTTCACTGGGGCTCTTACGGGATTCATCTCCATCACAAAGGAAATGTCCTGTAGTGTTGAAAGAGGACTTAATTTCAGTTATCATTATTTCATAGAATGAGAGCTGTACGGTTATAAATCACCAGAGAATATGCTGCAGTTTTCATTGAATTCTTTCTGCTTTAGGCTCACAACTGTTTCTTCCATCTCACAGCTTTTTCTGCAAAGCTTCTTTCCTTCTTTGACTGCTCGCTTCTGCCTTTCTTCCTTTCTTTATGTGATAAATAAGTCCCAATTAGGCCACTGCCCAAATATGCCAGGTTGCTCATCATCTTTTTCCCTTTGTTTATGTATCTTCATGGCAGCACATGTCTTGATAACAAACAAATCTGTAATCACATCAAAACTAGCAGGAACAAACCTATCTTTGATGAGCATATGCAGATTCCTGTTAGAGATGTGTTTATTAGTGGCAATCATAAATCATTGGTTGGTATGATTTCACCGACTTGTATTTAACTTGCATTTGACAGGTTCCATCTCTTTAAGAACTTTCCTTCAGGGAGTAGCTTAGTTCATTTTTCTGAAGAGAAGCAACGACCTCCCCCAGGTTGTTTCTTGACTGTAGTAATTGCTGTGACTCCTCAGGTCCCAGACAACCAACAGATAATTAGTTCCAATTAAGTTCTCTCACAGGTGCTTACGCAACTGCCATTTGGAAGCAGCAGGTTCTCCTGGAAGGTGAACTCAATAGTGGGGAAGGGAGCACCAAAGATCAGAGCCAAAGGAGGATCAGTCCTGCTGTGCTGCAGCTTTTGGCTCTAGCAGGGGTATGTACCAAGTATGTTTTTACTTTTAGACCTGGGGTTGCTCAGTGTGGATTCTCTTTGGACTTCTTTAACTCTTTAAAAAGGGAAAAAATAAGCAAGAAGTAACTTTCAAATGCGAGCCGTGCTGAGGAAAGCCTGGAGAACACCCAGCACCTGAGCTTTGCCACAGCGGCAGGAGCAGCCCTGGCTGAGGGGCACCTGTGCTCTCCCTGCGGGGTTTGTGTGCCCTGGGTCAGAGGGGCTTGAGTTTCACACGGGCTCCTGAGTGACACCCTCGGTCTGACCCCTTCTTACTGCTGCAGCTCTGAGCTTGTGAAAGCTGCTTCCAGCCACAGGATTGTGTCTTGAACTGTCTGTAGCCTGTTGCTTGGTGTGGGAGTCAGGAGGGAGTTGTAGAACTTATATTAAAAGACAATGAACCTGACGTGTGACTAAAAGCACAAAAAAAGCTGCAGATTTTAATTTAATCCCTGTCTCAGTCGGTGTTATTTCTGTTGTCTGCCCTTGTGCTGCTTTTGAACTGTGTACTGGCACTTTTATTTAACCAAAATGCAGTTGCAGGGTGCAGTGGGTGCAGCTCTGTGCCTGGAGGGCCTGCTGCTCTTAATTCCAGTTCTGGCCACACTTTGAGCCAAGACAGTGCTTTTTATGGTAGACTGAAGAAATACGTGTGTGTAAAACACCAGCACTGTTAATCCCATCCCCAAATAGTGCCAGCATTGTTCACCTGCCCTGTGCTGCTGCAATTTAGACCTCCCCCAGATGGGTTCTACCAAGCCTGGCTGGTCCCCCTCACCCAGCTGGCGTGCATTGGCACTAATTAATTAATGACTGAGGGAGCTGTTCCACCTGGGTTGAATCAGGAGGTTGGAAGAGACTTTTAAGTTGGTCGGTTGTGGAGGACAGAGGAGGAGATGCCCTTGAAGAAAGGCTCTTTGGGTGGTCGTTTTTGAGCCCACAAGGCTCCTTTGAGCGCTCTGGGGCTGCCACAGCTGCTGGCACTTTGTGCTGTGTTGATAAGTGATCACCTGGGAAGATCAGGAAGCTCTATATTCCATGGATTCAGGTATCCTTCTGTCTTTTTGTCACCCAAAACCTCCATCAAACTTTCCATGGTAGCAGTTAGAGACTCAGCATGAATATGCATATCTCAATTTACTGACTTCCTTAAAATTTGAGTGTGCTTGAAACTGTTCCTTCCTTTGGCATGACAAACTTTGCTCAGACGAGGAGAGGCTTATTTTGAATAGTGTGCAACACTTTGTTCCATCCTATATTTTCCATTTAGTGTAGCCTGAAAAATGAGAAAGTATGTTTAAATAACAGAGAATATTTACTAGTTTCCATCTTCTCTCTATAAATCTAGAAACTTGATTACTGAGAGTCGAAGTATGTGGGCTTCAGTGGCAGAGGGGGGAGAAAAGTATATCACAATATATTATTAGCCCAGAAGAAAACCACTTTTTTTTTTAGTTTTCTTTTTTTATTCCTATCTTTTTTAGCCCAGGAATTTCTCTTCCTAGTGATACAACTCAGCCACTCCTCATCCCGACCGTGTGTAGATCTTTGGGCCTTAAACCAACCCCTTCCCTCAGCCTGCAGAATTCTGAGCTTTATTCACAAAATGGCACTGGCCTGAATACAAAGTGCCACACTTTATGTGGGAGGAAGAAGACAGGAAAAATGTTGTGGCAGGTGGCTTAAAATAAATAAGACTCAAACAAGCTCAGCTTGGAAGTGCTCAGAGCTCAGGAATGCTCCAAGCAGGCCCTGCAAACCTGAGCACTCGGGGGAAGGTCAGTTGCAATTATCGTATGGTTTTGCAATTTTTTGCCTGGATGTTATTACAACCAACACTGTGTGCATTTACATCCTAGGAGATACATAAACTAACCTCTAAATACCACCCCTAATTATAAACCCAGATATAGGGAACGTACCATAGACCTGTACATTAAATATAATGCACCTGAGACCGGGACTTGGCTTTAAAGTTACAGTTTTACTTAAGTTTTTCACTGCCTGGATTATAATTTTAGTAATGTGAATAAGAGACTGTGCAGATGCTAACCAGATGCTAATATCCAACTGTAGTTCCACATGTTTCCATGTAATAACTAAGTGTTACTATGGTGATAACAGATTCACTGGAGGTTTGATTTAATAAAGCAGGATTGCATGTTAGTGTCTGTGCAGTTGCCATAGTTTTAGCCAAACAATCGTGCTGCTTCAGACTGAATTGATGGTGTTGCCACTGAGCTGAGTTTCCCTTGTAAATCTGTTTTTCAGGAATGAATTTGCTATGTAAGCAGGTTATAGTATATTGCTTTAATTGATCCCTCTTCCTCCAAATGGCAAAAAAAGGATAGTTTTGAATATGAGCACAAAGCCATTTTGCTTAGAGATGGGGATTCTTTTCCTTTCCCTCTATTTTTTTTTTTTTTTAATGCTGAATTTGACTTCAAATTTAAAGATCTTTAAGCCAACTGCCCAAGGCTTGCCAAGGGAGCCAGAGAAATCAGAATAAGCAAAGAATCTAAGTTGGCTTTCACATGAGAACACCTGTGTTTGCAAGTGACAGCAAAGGATGTTCAGTTTTATTGCCACCCATCCCAGAAACCGAGCGATAGGAGCTTGAGTGTTATTTTTTTAAGCTTATAAAGTGCCGTCTGATAGGTACTGATGGCCAAGTTCTGCTGTTTCCAGCTCAGCAGGTCTGTGGTTTTGGTTTAACACACACCAGAACCGTGAGCACTTCTGTCCTCATCCTTTGGTTCTGACTTTCCTGGCTGTGCATCCTGCCTGATCATTCCCAGAGCCACGGGGCTGCTCCCTGCACCGTGAGAAGAGAAGCAGGTGGGATTTCCACTCCCAGAAAAGTGGGGCCCAAATGAGTCCATTTCTTCTTTCCCTGACCCCAGGACCGTTGCTTCTCCAGCTGGTGGAAAGCTCTGTGGCTGTTTCTGGTGCAGGATCTTCTTAACCCTCTGCAGCTCCACTTCTTTGCACTCCACAACTGACAGGAGGGTGCAGGCTCTGCTCCCAGGGAAGAAAGGACAGGACAAGGAGAAAAGGGCTCAAGCTGTGCTAGGGGAGGCTCAGGTGGGACATCAGCAGGAATTTCCCCATGGAAAGGGCGCTCAGGCCTTGGCAGGGGCTGCCCAGGGAGGTTTGGAGTGCCCATCCCTGGAGGTGCCCAAGGAAGGGCTGGATGAGGCACTCAGTGCCCTGGGCTGGTGACAAGGTGGGGGTCAGTCACAGGCTGGACTTGATGATCTTGGAGGTCTTTTCCAACCTCAGTAATTCCAGAATTCCATCCGTGTGCTGCTTGACCTAGAGAGCAGTGTGTCGGTCAGAGCTGGGAGCTCATCTGCTTTCTACAGGACCATGAGGAGCTTTTGGCTTCTGTTACATCTTAATAATAGAAATAATAATAACAATAATTAATAACTCTAATGATAGTGATAACCTTCCAGCTGAACATGTGCAATTTGTATTGCCTCAGCATTATTCCCAGGCAGAGCTTCATTGATATTCAGCGCATCGGCGTGTCTGTCACTGCTCCGTGCACTTTGGGTCTGGAATCCTTAGGGAGCCTCGCAGCTGTCAAATTGACTTCCATCATTTCTCTCGGAGCTGAGAGACAAATTATCCAGCCAGCCATCAGCCTAGGCTTTGCAATCGAACTTGCAATCTCTAAGTGATAAAATGCTGCCTCCCAGGTCAGACAAACAGTCCGGCTGTGAGGGGGGTTGAGCTGGCTGGGAATGTTGATGCTGTTTGTCGGTGTCCCTTTTTTTTTTTTTCAGAAGCTGCTTTTTGGTTGTCTTTTTTTTTTTTTTTTTTTTTTTTTTTTTTGATGTCTTTTTGAGAAGTATTCATGGTCTAATGATGCGGCAGGCGCCTGGGTGAGTCACTGGCATATGTCGGCTCGGAGTCCCACTGGGACAGACGCTGCTCCTGGGCGCTGCCGGCACGGAACTGGGAGGACGTGTTAGCCTGGCCGTGGGATGGCAAAATTTACCCCGTCAAAGGGACTGGGGCTGTGAATGACTTGGAAAGGCTTTCCCAGCGTTTCACCCGCCGGTAACTGTGTAGAGTTTTGGGGGACGTTTGTTCTGCATCCTCAGAAGAGCCTTAGTTTCACCCCCACTTGTGCTCAAGTCGTGATTAGAGGATTTTGCTGAGGGGTTTTGTCCTACCCTGGCCACACTGACCCGTTTTTCCCGCTCGTCTCACAGCGGGCAGGGTCG
>VXBU01015246.1:2719341-2746919 GCA_013400315.1 Bombycilla garrulus
GGGAGGACACGGGGCCGGGGACACCGGGCCGGGAATTCCCGGCGGCTCCGGGAGGGATCCCTGCGACAGGCACGGCGTTCCCGGAGGGACCCGCAATGACTCTGCCCCTCTGCCCAGCCCTGGCGGGCACCTCTGGAGCGCTGTGTTCGGCTCTGGGCTCCTCAGCACAGCAGAGACAGGGAGCTTCCGGAGCCCCTGCGGAGCTGAGGAAGGGCCTGGAGTGTCCCGCATGGTGACATGACCGTAGCGTGTCACTGGCTGCATGCACCCGCCATGGGTGAGGATTTGCCCTGTAGTGATCCAGCTCTTTTTTGCATGATCCCATTGCTGTCATCAGCAGCCGTGTTTGGGTGAAGCTGCAGGCAGGATCTGCAGTGTCCTCATGAAGGTTTGACATAACGGCCTGATCCTCAAGAACAGCTCAAGTCTGGTTAAACCCACAGAGNCTCCCGGGACCCTCCCGGGCCGGTTCCATCCCTCGGGCCCTGGAGCGGCTGAGGAGCCCCGAGGGCGGCGGGGGGGACGGGGCGGGCAGCGGCCGCCAGGGGGCGCCGGCGCNTGTCCCGCATGGTGACATGACCGTAGCGTGTCACTGGCTGCATGCACCCGCCGTGGGTGAGGATTTGCCCTGTAGTGATCCAGCTCTTTTTTGCATGATCCCATTGCTGTCATCAGCAGCCGTGTTTGGGTGAAGCTGCAGGCAGGATCTGCAGTGTCCTCATGAAGGTTTGACATAACGGCCTGATCCTCAAGAACAGCTCAAGTCTGGTTAAACCCACAGAGGTACTTTCAAGTCCCTATTTCCTGCTGGTTTTATTCTTTCTTTGCTCATATTGCAGTCAGGATTAATTGCTGTTGTAATCCCAGTCTGGTTTGGGTTGGAAGGAACCTTAAAGCTCACCCAGTGCCACCCCTGCCATGGCAGAGACACCTGCCACTGCCCCAGGCTGCTCCGAGCCCCAGTGTCCAACCTGGCCTTGGGCACTGCCAGGGATCCACAGGACAATGGACAATGTGTGCCAGGAATTCCTTCCCAATATCCAATCGAAACCTACTCTTTGTCAGTGTGAAGCCATTCCCCCTTGTCCTGTCACTTCAGGCTGTTGTAAATAGTCTCTCTCTACCTTTCTTCCAGGCCTCTTTAGGTACTGGAAGACCACAAGTAGGTCACCCCAAGGCCCCCAGGTGTGGTGATAAAGTATTTCACATTTGAAAGTGGCATAAATGTTCTGCAAGTTAAATAACAATCTCCAGTGTTTCTTTTTCCTCAGAACGTTCCAAAGTTACCAATTAGCATCAGTATCAGGTTTTTTTTATACCGTTTCCTTTCAGGTTTTTCGCTTTCCTCTTTCTACCACCTCAGCTCTTAATTATGGCTGTCAAACAGAGCACAAGCCAGACATGGCATTTAGCAACCTAATTCTACCATCCTTCTTCTTTTCCATTTCCTTTCCTGTAGCATTCACAAATGCCTGTACCAGTGGGTACCTCTGACATTTCCAAATTGCAATTTGACGGTGTCAGGAAGGTTCATGAATTATTAAAACGTCTCAGCATCATAAAGGTTGGAAAATTACATGTAATTTGACAAAACAAGCGCACGAAGTAAAAGAAAACCCCACCCAGGCATTCCCAAATCAAGAGAGCACCTTTAAAACTTTCCTTTGAATTTGCTCAAAAGGCTTGAATAGTAGGAGAGCTGCATGAGTCATTCTCTCTGTGTCTCTCTCTAGAACAGGAAAGCTCGCAGAGGGTGGAGGCATGTCAGCACAGTGTGGTACACTCTAAAATATCAGCTGAAATGACTAGGCTGGAGAAGTGGGAGGACTGATATTAGTCACAGCCACTGCACAGCTCAGAAGATGAAGGCAGGAGGAATTACCGGACGGGCATCTGCCACTCTGCCCAGCCTTTGAAAACGTCTATCTGGGCTTCAGATCTCCTCAGACTTCCTTCAGAATGCCCCTTTTTCCCTTTCGCTGCGTTGTTCACTGTTTGGCTATGCAGAGCAGCTGTGATGTTAGAGAGTGGCTGAGCTCACCCCACAAGCTGTACCAGCAACTTCCACCTGGGATCCCTGTGCTCCAGCCTTTTGTTCCTTGTCCTGCTGGACTCCTGTGGGAGCTGCTGCCCCATCCAGCTCCGTGAGCTTCAGTGGGATGAGGATCAGCTCACAGGGAGATCTCTGCTCCATGCATTCCCATTTCCCAGCCCCTGTTCCCTCGCCATTCCTGCTCTCTGCACTCGGCCTGTCCTGCACAGAAACCCTGCATGTGACCACAACACACACACCAGGAACTGGCATGAACTGGGATGTGAGCACCGTGTCAGGCTCGGTGATTGCAGTAGTACCAAATTTTGTTCAGGAAAAGGGGCAGTGTGTGCTCTGGGTGTGTGAATTCCCCAGTTATAATGGAAGAAAGCTTTCTGAACTCTAGCATTGTTCTAACATGCTGAATATTTGCTTTGGTGTCTGCAGCTGAGGGATTTTGAAGCATTTTACACACTTCTGCTCACCCCTGTGTGTTCATCCTGCTCTCCCAATGCATCTGAAAAACTGTTTAAACCCACTTCATGTGCAGAAAGTGGGGTGACGTGACAAATTTTGCAAGAAACAGCTGGTGTCAGCCACAAACTGAGCACACAAAGTGGAAAATAAAGCTCCTGAGAAGTTCTTGCCTGCAAAAAATCCTGAAGCCAAACGAGTAAAAGAAATGCAGATCACACAGCATTACTTTGTTCAGGGTGGAGCATAGATACTTCCAAATTTCTGTACAAGGCTGGGCACATCCCATTTTGCCCGAGCTATCCATTTTTGATAGTTTTTAGGTTGTGCCAGGTTGTGCTGAGTAGATCTGGAGAACACTCAGGTTTGAGCCAAACAAACAGCCCGAGGAGCAGGACAGAGCTGGGCCCTGCTTTGTCAGGTTTTGGTGTAGAGTGTCCTCCTGCCCATGCAGAGATGGGAGGAGGTTTGGACTCAGATGAACTCCTCAGAAAATACAAACACCAGTTCGCTGTCAGAGCCTCTGCTCAGCCTGGCCAGCTTTGCAGGGCACAGACCTCTTGTGTAGCTGAATTGTTACCAGAAGGTGTTTCATTAAATAGCCCAGATCTTGCCTCTGTTCTATGCTGCTTTATCTCCCTGCAGTGTATCTGATAATCTTATATATCACATTTAACCAAGCCAAAAATAAAACCTGCAACAGACCTTCCTGATTGTCTGTGGCTGTCTGGAGAAGTGATTTCCTCAGCGCTGTGAGCCGCTGTGGATTTGTTCTTACCCAGATTTCAGCCTGTTTGCCACGTGCAAATACTTCCTTAGGATTTGCTCCTCCAGAAACATTTTAATGTCAGCTATCATACCTTTTACTTTGAAAGAAAGAAAAAGAAAAAAAAAAAAGTCACGATCATTTAGTCTAATTTTCTGACAAATTCTGAAAATCATTTTTGGAATTGTACCATTCCTCTGCCCTAATTGGGTGCCTGGAAAGCATCTTAACAGCTGTCAAGAATTCTCAAGTGAGTAAAATACAGTGTGAAAGCTTATGAAAGTTGTAACTGAGCTGTACTAGCTGATGTTATTAAATCATTTCATTGGTTAGAACATCCAGAGTAGTTCACCCTTCCCTCCAGGCTGACCACTGATTCTTTTTTTATATTTTTTTTTTATGGCACATATTGAAATCCGCTTCCCAAACTGTTATTTTCAGGATGATGAGGGTGATAGCAGGCAAAGAAAAAAGACCTTCTTGCCTTTCATGGTGAAACTTGGTCCTCCTGAATGCATTTGTTTGCTTTTCTGATTTATTTGCTTTTGATCAGAACCATCTGACCCTCATGTTTAAAGGAATGTTCTTTGCAGATTTGAAGGCTGCCTGTTAAAAGATCAATCCTGCAGCAAGAGGAGCTGGCAGAGGCACCCTCAGCTCACACTCAACAAATCCATTCTCTTGGCATGCCAGGCACCTGCAGCACACCAGCAGTGTCCTTGGTCCCTGTGCACAGGGAAAAATCCAGGCTGCAGAGTTTCAGAACCTCTCCTTTTGTGAGAATGTTTTCATGTGTGCAAAACCCTGCACGTGCTTGGTTTCCTCTCAGCGTTTGGAGAGGCAGCTTTCCTGCTCAGTTTGAAATGTGTTTTCTTCTCTGCACAAAAAAATATCCCCAGCCTCTCCATCCCCTGTGCTGGTTTTCAAGGCAAAACCAAAACTCTCGGATGCTGGCAGAAGTGCAGCATGAGCACAACGTGCTGACATCTCATCCAGGATCCAGGCACTTCCCACCCTGCACTGATCCAGGAGCAGTGAGGTCCTGCAGCTTTGGCAGGAAACAGGGAGCTCTGAGGTGGGGATTCTGTGACCCCTGGGCTCCGTGTTTGGGGTTCTGAAGCTCTCTGCTGCCAGGGCAGGGCACAGCCTGTGTCTGGTTTGTTATGGAATGTCAGGGGAGGGAGACAAGCAGCTCCTTTCCTGGGGCTCTTTTTGGTCCTTTGAGCCTGTTGGCTTTCCAGGTAGGAAGCTCTTATGAAAAACAGATCCTTGGAGTTGCAGAAAGAGTCAGAAAGTGCCCATTCCTGGTTTGTGGCAAACAAGTTCTTCCTTTCTGTTGAAGTGAAACCTCTGGATTTTGCCAAAACTCTGTTTTCTATGGACCAAAAGAAAGCAAAACACCGTTTTAGCCTTGGCCTTACCCCCTGTATTTTTGGAAATTCAGCCATCATTTAAGTACCTAAGCTGGGAGTTGAGCTCATTTGGAAAATTGGTCCTAATATTTGGTAGTGAACCTTTTTTCTGCAGGGTTGGTAGTCAGAAGGAACAATATTGGCACAAAAATTACTGCTTCAGGTTTGAAATTCCTGCCTCTTGATTCTTTCAGATGGCCATTCATCAGTTACTCGACTGCATAAACACACCCCTGGTTTAATCTCTGGTTTAAATTGTTCTCATTAAGGAGAACAATTTCTGGTTTAAATTGTTCTCATTAAGGAGTTAGTTTTGACTTACAGGAGTCTGAGATTAGAAAGCGATTCTGATGACGTTCGTGTGGTTTGTCTCTGACTGCATGTCCTTTGTAAGGCTCTCAAAATGCAAAAGTAAAGTAAACAAATAATGGGTTAAAAGTGAGCGTGGCTGTATTTTTTTATTCCAGCAGGTCAGGCAGTACTGAGAGGGCTGTGCTGACTACACTGACATTTCACTGCACTCACTGACCGGCTCCTTCTCTGGAAATGATTCCCAGCATCTTATTTCATTATCAGACGTAAAATAGGTCACTCTGGGGCTTTGAATTCTGTAGTGAATCTGTTCAGGTGACCTCCCAGCAGCATCCTGCAATCTGCCATGGTGGCTTGGAGCAGCAACAATTTCTTCACAGCGTGAACCTGCCACTGCCCTCCCTGGTCCTCCTTTCAAGTAGGTCAGGCCTGTGAACTGCAGAGACTCCGTGGAGCCCTCCTTTATTCCCCCATTGCTGCCTCAGGATGAGGAGCAGAGCTCTGCACTCGGGCACAGAGCACAGGGAGCGTGTGCTGGGCTCACAAAGGCTCTCCTGGCCTCCTCCTGCAGCTTGAAGAGGATAATCTGCAAAAACAAACTCTTAAAGGAGTGCTTTCCACCCACTTGTTTACCGGTGGCTCTTTTCATCCCTGTTCTCTTGCTTTTCTTTGATTTTTTTGTTGTGCTGTCTGTTTGAAGTTGCATAACCACGTCCAGCTTTTCCTTAGGGCTGTCTCAGTGTACACAGCTTCAGGGGAACCCTCAGATCCAGGAGAGTCACCTGGGCCTTACTGGAGTGTCTGTCACTGAATTCTGGTTTTTTTTTTAAATTTCCTTCTCAAATCAGGATTTTCTTTTCCCATCTTTGAGTTGGATTTGCAGGCTGGTAAAAAAAAAGAAAAAAAAGTACAGAATGTTACCACTGGTTTGTTTCATATTTTTTAATCATAGCAACAAAAGACAAAGTTTTCTGTTGTACAGTTCTCAAGTTTAGCGAGTATTGGATGAGAAACTTATAGAAAACTTGTTAAACTTTGTCACTGATATGGAAGGAAATGTCCCAAGGTACTGGGCACTTCTTTATTAATGATATTGCACAATTATGGAATGAGGAGAGGAGGAGGACTTGAGGGGTCTTGCAGCTGTTTTCACAAGAATTTCTTCAATTAGTAGCAAGGCTCTTATGCTGGAAAACTTGGAAGAAATCAGGTTGCACAAATGTTTGGGGTTTTTTCCCCAGGAACTGCCATAAGTTGCATTACTGCAGGTTATTTTATTCCTCTTTTCTCTCTCTCTCTATGGAACTGCAAAAGTGACAGTGCTTTAAATGGAAAGATTTGCAGCGGGCCATCAGTCACCATGCATGGAGGATAGATCTCCTGGTTTAGTCTTGCTTGTGCTTCCATAAATCAGCATAGCTAAAATATTTGTGGTTGTCTGTAGGAGATTTATGCAGGTGGGAGCTTAGAGTCAGTCTGTCATTTTTGTGGGGGAAGTGAGAGATGGAACGGGCTGGGGAATGCTGGCTTGCAGGAAGGAAGGATTTATAATGATATTTTGGATATTTAGGGGTTCCACAGAGACAATTAGCAGAAACTCTGTGATTGTACATCTCTGATTTGAGACGTGATTATGGCCTCTTGTTTCCCTGCATCCTTCCCCAGTTGGTCAGGTGGGGATGTTGTGTGGAAGATTCCTTCTCCTGGATCTGCTTCGGGCTTGGTTTTCTTTTTTTCTCTTTCATTCCCTCACGTCTGAGGTGTTCTGTGCCTGGGTTCTGCCCCACCCTGGCTGGTGTGTGATTTTGGATTTAAAAGCTCTCACAGACAGCCTCTCATCCCACAACCCTAACTGCGAGCTCAGGGATCTCTGCTGATGATTGTGACTCTGAGTTCTGAGCAAGAGGAAGGAGGGACAAGAGAAACATCTTTGAACAGCGGCAGCAAAATCCAGGTCCTGTTTCAGTGCTGTTGTGCGACCCCAGTGTCTCACAGGTGCAGGGCAGCTCTGGCTGTGGCCCCAGGCTGAGTGAGGAGCCCGATTTCCACCAGCTGATATCCCGCACGATTCCTGTGGGGCAGGGAGGGTGGTGAGTGCTCGGACTGTGCAGCTCCTGTCCCTTTGCAGGCTCAGGCAGAGCCCAGGCCTGGGTTTATCGAGGTCATGGCCGTGGCTTCTCCTTCCCTTTTCACTGGTGGGATCCTGTTCCCGAGGATTTGCTGCCTTGGCCAAAGTTCAGCACACACTGGGGAGGCTGCAGAGCCCCAAACCCCTGCAAACACACTTGTACAAAGTGCTGCTTATCACACAATACTCAAAAGTTCTCTGGGCTTCTTTCTCTTTAACCCTAGCGGGTTCCTAATTTCCCAAATACCTGTTTTGAACCCCCTGATTCCCCCCAGCTGGAATTCACACTGGCTGTAACGTGAGACACCCAGGGAGCAGCAGCCAGCCTGGGAGTCCTGCGTAATTCCAGCAGGGAATTCTGCACAGCCCACAAATCCCAAAGGGCAGCAAGGGCCAGCTCCACCTACAGAATCCCAAAATGAGCACAGTGACCAGAGGTACCAGCCCCTGCCCAGGGGAAAAGTGCCCCTGCAGTTTGTTAAGCCTAAAAGGAATTACCCAGGGTTGATATAAGAGAGATGCTTTGCCAATAATTTATAGGAGGGAACAAAAATCAGGAAAATATTATTAGTTTTTAAGTAGCATTGCTCTGCTGTGTCACTGTCTTGTATTTTATTAAACTTCTGTAAAATAATTTCCAGGGATGTGTGTCATACAGAAGGACAGAGATGAGTCTTAAATCAGATTTTTTGGTGTGTTTTCCAGCTTTGCCAAGTTCCTATAAATCTTTGCAGTTGTAGAGACAGCCTAAAAACTGCTAACATTTCTAACTACAGAGCATAACACTGAATAAGGATAGTTGAAAAATTTCTGTCAAAACTGTGTTTAATGGAAAATAGAGTTTTGATAAAATAGCATTTTCACTGAAAATAGCTGCTTTCCATGGAGAATGTTGGTTTTTCACTGCAATATTTTGACAGAAATTTTAAAATCTTGGGCTGAAGTATGTACAGCTGTTCAAGTCCGTCTAGTGCCACTCATATTTCTTCACCTCCTCAAATTTGAGGTATTTTGCCAACTCTTTGGTTTTTAACATTGTGATACTTGGGAGTTTTTGTCAAGCCCACCTCTAGATTCTTGCCACAGGACTCTTGGTTTTGTGTTAAAAAAGCTGGGTTTCTGTGGCTTTTGAAGTTAGAGGAAAAAAAAACCTCAAGAAAATGTGATCCAGTGACATCAGGAATTAGAAATCAAAGGAAGCTAATGAAAATTTTATTTTGTTTCAAGTAATTCTCGAAATTTTTAAACCATTTAAAATTATTTCTGTAGAAAATGTGTCACCCAGACAGATTAATTATTATAATCCTTCCCTCCATTTTCTGTTCCTTTTCCAGTTCTATTTTCATTTTTTGAAACGGGGAAGAACTCAGTACTGTACCCAAAGACGGCCATACTCAGATTTACCTGGGGACAAAGAAATGCTCTCTGTTTCCAGTGATTCCTCCCACTGTTTGCCTTTCTGAACATCCTGGAGTATTTTTTCTGTTTCCATGGAACTTTTTATCCCATGCTGAAGGTGCTTCTGCCCAGCAGCTGCCTCGAGTGTCTGTCGGGGTTAAGGTGACACCGATCAAAGGGGACTCGGAGGGGGAGGGAGGTGAGAAGGGAAACCTCAGCCTCGTGGGCAGGAACCTGTGTTTGTGTGGGCTTTCACACTTGTGATTTCGCTTCGCAGCTGGGGTGGATTTTTTTTGGAGATCCCTTTTAATTTCCAAAGTGAAGCTCAGCCAGTGGGGCGTGAGTGGGATCTGCCAGACCTCTGTGGCTGTTCCAGGGCAGAGTGAGGGCTCTCTGGCAAGTGCTGCTTCCAAACTGGACCTGGAATCCCTCCTAGGAAATGTTAACTCGAATACTCAGTCTGCCCTAAGAAAGCCTTGTTTTTAATTTGTTTTGTTTCGCTTGCTTGGTTGGGGGGTTTTGTTAGTTTTTTGTTTGGTTTTGGTTTGGTTTTTTTGTTCGCCTGGGCTCTGTGTTCAGATGACAGTGTCCAAGTACAAAACTTTATTCTACCGAGCATCTGGAAATCTTAGGCTGTGTCCATGCTAGTAAAATCAAGGATGCCTGGGAATGTTCCCAGGAATGTTCCTCAAGTGTGGAACATGATACTGTACTAGTGAAGTGCTGGAATGCTGCTTGGCAGAATTTTGGCCCGTGCAGGCTGGTATTTGTCTCAACTGTTCCCAGGTAGGGTTTGAAGCTGCAGACCATTCCCAAGAAGTGGTTTTTGTGCAGCCACCCAGATTCTGAGAGCCGAGAGCTTTCCATTCCCACGTGAGCTGTTCTGTGTCAGCTGCCCTCAGTGGCTGGGCACATTTAATGTCCTGGTACCAATACCTGTCACTTGAAGTGAAAATCTGCCTAAAGCCCTCCCCCCTGTTGCCTTTCATGTCACCTTTGCTTCTCCTAGAACGTGAATGTGTCTCGGGAGGTTGTTTACATGGTGTTTATTTAAATTATGCTCCAGCGAGTGTCATTGTAGCTGCCTCTGTGTCAGTGATTTCCTTTGATCAGTCACAAGTACTGATTTAAAATGGGGTTCACGGGCATGAACTTTATGCAGGAGCGTATTTTGAATATGTAAGACCCTTCTGAACAATATTAATTGTTTTGTGATGTGCTGGCTAAAAGGAAAGATCAGGGATTTACTACTCTAACGCTATGCTCCTGTGTTGGAGGATGTTCCTGTCCCCAAAACGCAGTTTCAGGAGCTAATCCACAGAAGAAGTGTCCCAGGTTCACTTCTTTGTTTATTTAAAGGTCTAGGAAGAGCAGGGTAGTGGCCAGTGTAAAATCTAGTCACATACTAGTTGTAAAAATGAAATAGATATGGGCTCAGTGTATTGAATGAGGCATCTTTTTTTTGTATGGGCTTGTCAGAAACTAACCCGTACTGGATTTTCATTTTACAGGGTTTTGTTTAATTATTACCTTGATTTTAAGTAGCTAGATTGTAGATAAGATACGTTTATATATAGCATATTATAATAAGATAATGACCACCAATATTTTGCCAACACATCCTGAAGAATTTGAAATTTGTTTGGTTTGTCAGTACGAATTAAAAATGAGAGCTTCTCTTGGGGATCTGGGGTGTGAATTTGGGAGCTGACTCTGGGCTGTGACAGAATGTCACCCCAAAAAGACCAAAGCAGTGGCAGTGCCCAGGGAGCCTGGAGCACCAGGATGAGCCAGGAACGGGGCTGGGAATTGGGGTTTGATTGAGCCAGGAGGGAAATCGGTGCTGGGAGCTGCACTCTGGCAGGAGACTTTCCTGTGCAGGGCAAGCGGCTCCCAGCTCTGTAAAACATCCAGCAGATGTTTCCAGGGGTTCCCATGGTGACTGTCACCCTGATGTGCGAGCTGTGACCTCAGAGATCACTACTGCAAATGAAATTGGTGAGGAGTTGGGTCCAACCTGGCACCCCGAGCCTTGCACAGTCTGATTCTTGCACACCCTTATTCTGCACGTCCTGATTTTTGACACTCTTACTCTGCACACCCCAATTCTTGCACACCCCAAGCCTCACACACCTTTATTCTTGCACACCCTTATTCTACACATCCTGATCCTTACACACCCTTATTCTGCACGTCCTGATTTTTGCACACCCTTACTCTGCACACCCTGAGCCTTGCACACCCCAAGCCTCACACACCTTTATTCTTGCACACCCTTATTCTACACATCCTGATCCTTACACACCCTTATTCTGCACGTCCTGATTTTTGCACACCCTTACTCTGCACACCCTGAGCCTTGCACACCCCAAGCCTCACACACCTTTATTCTTGCACACCCTTATTCTACACATCCTGATCCTTGCACACCTTTATTCTGCACATCCTGATCNTCACTACTGCAAATGAAATTGGTGAGGAGTTGGGTCCAACCTGGCACCCCGAGCCTTGCACAGTCTGATTCTTGCACACCCTTATTCTGCACGTCCTGATTTTTGCACACCCTTATCTGCACATCCTGATCTTTGACAATCTTATACTGCACACCTCAGGCCTTGCACACCCCGATCCTCGCCCACCTTTATTCTTGCACACCCTTATTCTACACATCCTGATCCTTGCACACCTTTATTCTGCACATCCTGATCTTTGCACGCTCTTATTCTGCACACCCCAATCCTTGCACACCTGATTCTGCACACCCGATCCTCGCCCACCTTTATTCTGCACATCCTGATCTTTGCACGCTCTTATTCTGCACACCCTGATCCTTTCACGCCTGATTCTGCACACACCAATCCTCACGCACCCTAATTCTGCACATACTGGTCTTTGATGCTCTTACTCTGCACACCCCAATCTTTGCACACCCTGATCCTCGCTCACNGGTCACTCACCCTTATTCTGCACACCCTGAGCTCTGCACACCCTTATTCTGCACATCCTGATCTTTGCACGCTCTTATTCTGCACACCCCAATCTTTGCACACCCTGATCCTCGCTCACCTTTATTCTGCACACCCTGATCCTTGCACGCCTGATTCTGCACACCCCGATCCTCATACACCCTAATTCTGCACATCCTGATCTTTGCACACCCTTACTCTGCACACCCCAATCCTTGCACACCCCAATCCTCACCCACCTTTATTCTGCACACCCTTATTCTGCACACCCCGATCCTCACGCACCCTAATTCTGCACATCCTGATCTTTGCACACTCTTATTCTGCACATCCTGAGTTTCGCACACCCCGATCCTCGCCCACCTTTATTCTGCACATCCTGATTTTTGCACACCCTTACTCTGCACACCCCGATCCTCGCACCCCCTGTTGTGTTCTGGACAGGAGAAACCCCATTCCCCGGGCAGTGGCTCCGGTGCCATTTCCCACAAAGTCCCCCGGGCTCCACGTCAGGCTGTGCTCCGCGCAGGGAGGGCTGTCCCCAACCGCAGCTCTCGTACTTTCCTCCTGAGTCACAGCCCAAGTGACAGACAGCAGCACTTTGAGCGCTCACATTTATCAGAGTCCTCCCAGAGTCGCCTCCGAGGGTTCCCGAGCTGATCACGGAGCTCTGAAACTCCAAACTTCCACAGCGCAATCACGGAGCCTGCAAAAGAACATTTCCCAGACTCACTTGAAACCGAGTTTTTGCCTTCTTTGAGATGAAACGCTTATCAGGGTTTACAAGCCTTCCTGGTAAATTTTAGCCCTGTGCCGGGGGGAATTCCCTGCAGGGGGTGGTGTAAATGTTGAGGAAAGCTATACTGTAATTGTGAAAGCATGAGAAACCATAGAGGGGTTTTCAAATGAATTTTCAGGTTCATTCACAGCTTGGCTGAAGAGCAGCTGTGGGAAACAAACCTCCTGAGAACTGAAACAGTGCACGGAGTGGAGCTCAGAGCTGCAATTCTTCGGTAAAGCAGGGAATTTAAGCATTTCAGTGCTAGGGAAACGAAACTGACCGGTGCTCTGTTTCACTGGGTGAGAAAACAGCCCATTCAGTAGGGTTTGTTACAGAGTGGCTTTCAAGATACAGGAAGAAAGAAAGAAGAGTTATTTTAAATTTCCTTCAGCCCTGGTATATCTTTAGAGGGGAAATAATTTTGTTTGAAATTTTAGTGCTGATGATCAGTGGCTTAATTTAGGGAGTTACTGAGCATTATTTTGAAGGTGTTGTGTCCCTGTAGCTGTCACTGAGTCAGGTGGAGAGGTGCACAGGTGTTCATCATACAAAAATGTCTTAATTGTTGTCCTGCCCCAAATTAAAGGGCTCATTTTTGGTGCTGGGATCCTCCTTGGAACTGGTATTCCAACACAGGAGACAATATGAAATATGGAACGTGCTTCCCTTGTGGATTCTTCTCTTTTTCAACCTAAATTTGCAGATTCGTTTGTTCCAATGACTCCTGAAGAATGAATGGGGACAGGCAAGTCTTTTTAAAAAGTGTAATATAAACTTGATTGCCCTGTAAAATCAGTGCCAATAGGATCCAGATTTTCAAAGCTCATAAGTGCTTTACGTCCAGCGATTTAAATTGGAACGAGACACCTCTACAGCTTTGGAAGGTCTATGACTTTTATCTTTTAATTGCCAGTGTAATGAAGAGGCGGAGTTTTCCAGGCCTGTCTGTCTCTGTGATAACCTCATCTCCTCTTGCCTGCCCTCCAAGGCCTCCCCAGCTTTATCTCGGAGGCACTGAGCTCTTTGAATGAGTTTCCATTTGTTCTCAGCCAGATAAGCAGCGCCCTTATAACATCCACTTGTCCCAGCACAGCTCTGACGCAGCTGGGGTGGTGAAGTCTTTATCAGATTAACGTTTATCAGGCTCAGCGACGCAGCCTGGACACTTCTTGTATCTCCAGGGTTACACCAGGCTGCCCTTGGCTTCACACAGTCCCTCTGAGGAAAGTGCTCGAGCACGTGCCTGAGCCAGGGAATGCTCCCACTCAGGGCTGGGCGCTTCCTTTTGGCTGGGCCACGGATCTGCTTAAACATTTCCTCGGGTCAGGGCTTGGGGTGGCTGATTTATCCTCTAAGCCAGCTTCTGTGCAAGAGCAGATTGCAGTGGTCATGGGGAAATCGGTTCTGCTGCGTAATTCCGTGTGGAAGGCACACACCTGTTGCAGGAGGAGGTGCTGGAAGAGGAACTCTCAGTTCTGCTGGTTCACAAGTAGTTTTGAATCATGGAAAACACTGCCAGAGGAAGCTGGTTTGCTGAAGGGAGTGCTGTTGTGCAGGTGCCCTGTATTGTGAACTCATCCTAAATCAGATTTAATGCAAGAATCTGTTATGGAATGGAAAACTGAAATATGGCAGAAGTGCACAGGATTTGAACTCGTGCTGAGTTAAAAGAAATCCGTAGAAAGCCCAGTCAGTGGGCAGGTTGTTGGCAGGACAAAGCAATGCTGGTTTGACAGTAAAGAAATGTTTTATATTTCATAATGTTCTTATGGCATAGAAGCATTTGAGGTGTCTGAAAATACCAGTTTGTTCAGCAGTTTCAGATGGCTCTCTAACTCATCCCACTAAAAATGCCAAAGAAATAAAGCTATTCCTTCGATTCCTCCCAGAGTGGACAGGAAACACTCCCAAGGTGCTCAAGAAAAGCACCCACCATATCAGCACTCTTAAAACTCAGGCAGTTTAAAGATTGCAGCACCATATTCAGGAACTTTGGCACAATCCTTTATTTCCCTACCAACAGGTGGTGAAACTGCAGATAACGAAAAATCAGGGCTGAGAAATTTGGGTCATTTGATAAGGAAGTTCAGGTGAACTTTCCTGTGAACTTTGCTGTGAACTTTCCTGTTACTCCAACCTGTGCTAGGTGTGAGCCGTCACAGCTCCTTGTTGGGAAGCTTGGCTGCTCCCACCCTGAGGTGTTTGGTTAATCTTTGAACTCTGGGGATCCTTGGCCAGTCCCAGTGGGGCAGCCAAGATAAGAGGCCCTACACGGAGCAGGGGTTTACAGCCAGCCTCAGTTCATACCCACTTTGTAAATTATTAGTGCCTGCCTTAGTAAATAATTGTTCACCCCAGCGTGCGCAATGCCCCAGCCTGTAAAATGTTTATAACACCTGAGAATAGTTTATTGCCTCCGTATAAACTGCTTATAAATGGAAAATGAGTGTGGTGTGGGACCAAGGGCAGGGCAGAGAGGGCAGTGTTGGGTCTCTGTTGTTGAACTCCAGGATCCTCCTGCCCCGGGAGGGATGGGAGACCCTGCAGAGAAGGAAACAGTCCCATTTGAGTGTACCTTCACTGGGATTGTCAGATCTAACACGTGCAGGATTCATCCTGAGGATACAGAGAAGAAGGTTTTATGATGATGGCAGCTGGTAGAAAATGGGGAATGCTGCCTGGTTTGGTACTGGAGGGCTCTGGGAGATGTTTCTGTCATCACTGACTGGGGTTGGCAGATTCAGCCCCTTCCTTATGTGTGGTGTCACAAATCACCTGGGGCTGGGGCTGGATCCCCTGCTCACCCCCATCCTCCAGACGTAAGTAACCCACAGGACACCAAAAGACGGGTGGTAAAAATCAAATATTTTTCAGTACAACTGTGATGAACGTGTTTTCCTTCATTTTCTCATCTCCCCTTTAAGGATGCTGTTGGCCCTGCTTGACTCACCCCGTTCCCTCCATTTGAATTGGCTTCTGGTGGGAAGTTTAGCAGCTGTACCTTTGTTTCCTGTCTTCTCTCACTGCTGCAGAATATGAAATTGCAGATTTTTGTGTGTCAGAGAGTTTCTTACATGATTCAGTAACCAGAGAACGCTGCAGTGTCCAATAGATGGAATCTGCCTGTGCCCCCCTGCCCCATCCCCCATTCAGCGAGCTCTGAGGATACTTTAAGGTTCAGTTAAATCTGAATTAACCCAATGTCCTGGCATTTGTTTGTGTTTATCATGGGCCCTTCCCCTTCCACAGGCCCATTAATGAGGCTAAAATAACATAAATGTAACAGAAGCATAAAAATAACAGGATCTCTTCTCTTGATCCTGGCATCAAAATCTACAGGAACATGTGATGGGATCATGTAAATCCACATCACTTTGGCCCCACAAATGGCTCCCTGAGGTCTGTTAAAAAAACCTATGGAAAAACATAAACAAAAATACCGCAAGTGTCATCAAATCACAGAATGGTTTGTGTTGGAAAGAAGCTTTAAAGATCATCTAGTCCAAACCCTAAATGTGTTTTCCCCATGTTTTCTGCTCTAATCCAAGAGCTGCAGTGTGGGCTTGAGAGGAAGGAAGGTGAAGGATCTTTTCTTGATGAGCATTGGAAAAGTGTGGAGAGCAAAACAGAGACTCTTTCTCTGGTGCAAAAGTAAAATCTGATTAACATGAGAATGTGTTTTGGAAAAGGGGAACCAGTGGGAAATAGTGGGTAAATTCTGTAGGCTTTACCCCATTCTGACTCACAGGTGATGCTCCAGTTTCCCTCACACAGTGCTGAAAGTGCTCATTGATAACTTGAACAAGTGAGAGCTGCACATCTCTGTTGCAGGTGCTAGTTTTCTGGTTTTATATACATAAATATTTATTAAAAGTACACAATAGTACATCTGCTTATGTTCTAAGGCAATGGGATCTGCAATCAGCCTGAAATAAAAGGGCAGCCTCTCTGCAAAACCTGACAGTTGGGCCCTGAATTGTGGCAGAGAGTACAAATTCTCAGTTTCTCAGGATTTTCTGGGTTATGAGCAAGACTGTGCTGTTTTGTTTTATTTGGTTTGGGGTATTTTTGTTTGGTTGGTTTTGGTTTTGGGGTTTATTTTTGGTTTGTTTTTTTTGAGTGCAGTTTATTTAGCACCTCCACAAGATTTAATGTGATAACTCTCGAGATCTCAGCACATGGAGGTAGAATGTCATAAAGGTGTCTGGTAAACAGATGTTGCAGTCTCTGTGAGCTGCTGGGAAACTGTGCATCACTGAATTCATGTGGAAGCAGCTGCAGCTTTGGAAGCTTTAGTTTCCTGAATAAATTCTTTAGACATCTATTCCACTTTGGCAACTGTGGCTGTGCTGAGATGGAGACATGAGTAAAGCCCAGTTTTAGCAGTAGGCTGGACCTTTTATCAAACCAGCTGAGTGCAGAAAGGTGGATTCACTTTCAGGCAGTCAGGTCTTGAAGTTTTGAAAGGGAACCATGAATGCCCAGCAGGTATTAATGGATCAGGAGAGGTTTTTGTCAGGATTTGCTTGTGCAGGTAATGAAAATTATGAAAATAGTGCTTTAATACTGGTGATGTGCATCTCACTGCTGCAAGATCACCACAAGACCCTGAGAAAAATAGCAAGGCCTAATAACAGAATAATTCAGCAGGATTATGAGAGGAAGATGTTTTGTTGTGGCTATTCATTTTCTGGCCTTTATGTTTTCAGAAAATTGGAGTGGCTGGAGCTCTAATAATTATATTAGATGGCCAAAATTAGCACCTGTCTTCAAATAAACCTGAAATGGGAGACGTGCCCAAAGTCCTGCTGGAGGATTTCAAAATCCAAACCAGGACCTGAGACTTTTGCCTGAGCTCCCCAAACTATTTTGAGGCTTCAATGAGAAGTGTGCAGGGAGGAAAGAAAAGCTTCCCTGGATATTCTGTGCTGCACCAGGGCTCAGCGGGGGGAGCTCAGCAGGGATTTCCACCCAGGGCACAGCTCCTGCTCCTTGGAGGTGGAACTCAGCCTTTTCCGTGCTCTGATCTTGGGCTGGGTTCATTCCTTCCCCGTGGAGCTGGCCATCCATCTTATTTGATGGAGAAATTGCTATGACAAAATGCTAAAAGCTCTTGCTCCGGGCTATTTTTAATCTACTGTAGGTGAAAGATCAGAACGCATTTTTGGAAGATTTATGCGTGGTACCCTTGTGCTGTGCTGGATGGGATAAATGGGAGTTGACAAAATACAGGACACGAGATTTAAACCCTTGACCTGTGACATTAGGAGTCATCAGGACTGTATGTTATCACATTTATGTTCTGGAGGGAAAGGCTTTGCTCTGAGGGAATCTCAGAAATGCTCAGCAGAGGTGCAGGGACGTGGCTCTCACTCAGTCCTTCTTTTGTAGGTGATCAGTAGTGAAATCTCCTCTCAGGCCTGGGTGGGTTTCAGTGCAGGATATTTCCCAGCAGTTTTCATGTTGTCTGTGCACAGGAACACAAAAACATGTTTGTGCACAGGAACACATCTGTGTTTTGTGGAAAGGGTGAAGCTACTTAATGACAGCTCAGCTTGTGCAGCCTCAGCAGTTTTCTGATCCTTTAACAGTCCAGGCTTTCCAACTGCTTCCAACTCTGTTTGCTGTGTCCATTTCAGAAACAAGAGCCCTGCTAAAGCCAAGAAACTTTAGTAATTCTGTGAAACACTGTTTTCAGCTCAAGTTCAGGGTTCTGCTGAACCCTGCAGTGATTTTGGTGATGTTCATCTGCAACGTGTGCTTCCAGAATTCCACCTCCTTGCGAGGGGCACATCCCCAATCAGTCTGGGCATTTGTTCTGCATGTGCAAATCTTTTCTTGGGCACGGAAGTGTCACATGGAGACTTGGCTGAAGAAAGCAAGCTGTTTAATCTTAAATGGTAATTGTCATCCTCTGGCTAATGATAAGCAATATTATGGGCTGTGTATCAGCTGTAATGAAGCAGTAAGACACAACAAGGTGTGTGTTACCCAGAGATAACAGTGCTGGAGAGCCAGTGACCTGCAAAGCCCATTATCTCCCAGCTGCACGAGTCAGGCTGTGCACGTGTGGTCCCAGAGCCACTGTCCCCCCTGCCCCTGCCTGCAGGCTGCTTCTGGGGGGCAGAAATGGGAGCGGGGTTTGTGTTGGATGATTCTTTAGCACAGCTTTTTTTTAGTTGATTTCTGCACTTTTAATAAGCCAGTGTGCAGGGAAGGATTCCCAATTCCAGCTCCAAACCAGCAGCAACGCCTCGTTTGCTCCAGGAAAGAATTCCTGTTGCTTTCACAGAGAGCAGAGGGAGCTGGAACGTGGGGTTAGATGGACTTTGTTTCAGAGTAGGGTTGGTTTTTGGTTAGAATTAAAGGTTGGAGGAGTGAAGTTTGCACCGTTTATACTGAACACGGAACCTGTCCTGTGGAGGTGCCACTGCCCTGCACAGCGTGGCCAAAGTGGTGCTGCAGGAGCAGAAAATGAAAACCAGGGTGGCACAAGCACCAAACCAAAGGGGATGAGAGCACCTGAGTCCTGCTTCCTCCAGCACAATCCATGCTCGTGTTTAATGTGGGGATCCTAGAGAAAAACCAGCGCTGAAGGATGAACCCCCAGTGTGAGAGCTTCCAGGAACAGGGAGTGTAAATCAGGATCAGCTTTTCCTCACTGAGTGCTGCTCTGCCGTTCTCCTTCATTCGTTAAATTAGTTCCATGAAAGTTTGCAGGGCAAAACACTTGGATGTTGATCAGATTTTCAGTTTAAGCATCATGGACGTGGATCTGCTGCCCCGTGGTACCGGGCTGCTGTGGGTAATTGCACACAATTCGAATACAGGGGATCGAATTGCTGTGTTTTGTTCCTGTGTGACAGTCTGTCTCACACTTAGTTATTCATGGCTTTGCTCCCCCCAGACATACAAATTAGAAAGTCATTGGGACCTTGATAAACAAACTGCTGACAATTTAGTCTGGGCAGAGGGAGAAAAGCAGCAATAAACTGAGGTGAGAATGGTCTCATCAAAGTCTTTTAGCCAGTAATTGCCAGGACAGAGTACTCTGCATGGATTTCCCAGGTTTGGGGTGATGTTACCCATTCGCGTGTCTGGATTCTTGTTTAGCCAAATAATAATTTGCAAGATCTTTAGGAAGATGTGAGCAGGGTGGACAATCCCTTTGTAGGCCGAGCTGTGCTCTTGTCAGAAGCAGAGATCAGTTCTGAGGGTTGGGACGGCACTGAGCCCATCTGCACCCTGATTTCAGTGGATGTCCTGGATATTGCTGTATTAAAAATATAAATACATGAAGTTAGGCCTAATATAAGAGCAGAGAGACAAGGCAGGGGCCAGAGCCAGCTGTCTGCTCCTCAGAGCCCCTCTCCCGGGGGCGAGTGTTTCTGATTACAGCTGTGCACTGGAAATGCCTGCTCCATGTCTGGGGATAATCCATTCAGAGCAATTACAAGGCATCCGTCACCAGCAGGACCTGAGCCACAGGCTGCTTATCTGGGAAAATTGATGGAAGGGAAGGAGGGAGCGAGGGGAGGAAATCAATGCCTTTCCCCAGCGTTATCTGCCAGATTGAATTAAGCAGCACGGGATCCCTGCACGGGAGCTGCGGGTGCTGAGCTCAGAGCTGGGCAGGGATGGTGGCAGCTGCCCTGGGCGCTGCTCCCTGGCATCCAGTGACACCAGAGGGACTCGGGTGGGCACAAGTGTTGGAACCCAGGGGGTTCCTGTGATGCCTTTGGCCGACCCAAAATCTGATCAGGAGGCTTTTCAGCCTTGCCAGAGGTGTCAGAGACCCTGGATTGATACTGAAAATGCCCGTGGCTCTGATTCTAATCCATGGAACAGGCTGGCAACTTTGTATGAGGAATTTCAAGTCTCAAAAACTTAGATAGAGAAATAGTAGTAGTTATAAGTAAAAAGAAAAGAATTTGAGTGTATGTGCAGGGGGGTTTGAGGCCCTGTACAGGGGGGTTGGAGATCTGTACAGGGGGTCTGAGGCACAAGATGGAGAATTCTTACACGTGCCATGTTATCTTTTGTTCTTCTTCATCACCTCCATCTTCTTGGTGCTGCTGGCACTTTGGGATTGGTTTGACACAGATCTGGACAGTGTGGTGTGAGGGGCACGGGTTGGTAATTAATGATAAACATTCAATAGGTAGTTATTAGTATCAAAGATCAGAGCTGACCCGGGGCAGGCACAGTGTGTCTCTGGACGCGTTCTGTGCCAACCCTGGCAGGGCAGAGAAATCTACTTTTGATAAGGAATTAATAAACTGCCTTGAGAACACCAACAAACCACTGCAGACTCCTTCAGCAGCACGGGCTGCAAACCTGGACTGTTCTGTGCATTGTGGGCTCTCCTGGGGCTGAGGAGATCCTCACAACAAGGAGTTCACAGCTTCCTGTACAGACCCTCCAACCCCAGAGCAGCTGGGAGCCTCGTGTCTGTTCAGTCCTGGTGCACAATCCCATCCTGTGCTCTGTTTTTGGTGCAGCCAAAGTCCCATCCCAGTTGTTTTCATGCAGAGCGTCGTAGGGAAAACAGCAGGGCTGACATCAGCAAAGATGCAGTAATTGCAGGCTGCAGAGCCAGGACTAGGAAACCTCTATTGCTGAAAAATGCTGCGTGTGTTGAATCCCTTGGCACTGCAGGGTAGTCCTGAGGGGCTGGAATTTGGGGCAGAGGGTTTGTGGGGGAGTTTTACACGCCAGGAAATGGAACGTGGAAGGTTTGGTGCCGTGCCTTCCTCTGCTGCTTCACTCACCTTGTGGGCTGGAAAGGGAGCTGAAGGAAATTTGACTTCTGTGTGTGGCTGGAAATGCAGGAGCTGGGTTCAGGAAGGGAACCCAGGGAAGGGACGCTCTGCCCTGCTGGCCTGCAGCTGGCACTGCCAAGGAGATGTTTGGTGGCTGCTGGGACCCTGAGCAGCAGGAACGTGGCCGCAGGGAGGGCACTGGCACTCGGGATGCTGCAGAGGGAATCCGGCTGTGCTGCCTCAAGTGCTTCCACCCCTGGGCTGTGTGGCCCAGAGCTCTGTCCCTGCACTGTGTGCTGCTGCCTTGGCCACAGAAAGGGAAGGGTTTAATGACCTTTTGTGAGAACCAGACAAGAAAGGGATTTCTGTTCCGGGGCTGGAACTGAGCACATGGAGCAACCCAAAGCATTGTGTTACACGCAGGGTTTATGTAAACTTTCTTCCCAAGATCATGGTCACCCAAACTTATGGTCCTTATGGGGTTTAGAGAAATGAGATTTTGGAGCAAATCTGACCTTTGGAGCCTTGAAACCTCATTTTCTTCTGACCTGTACAGGTGTCCTCTTGTTCCTTGGAGTCCTCCTCCACTGCACAGGTATGGGAGAGGGAAGAGCAGTGGTGGAAAGGCCAGAGGACTGGGATGGCTGAGCCAGGGTGGCTCTGGGGCAGTTTCTGAGTGAAATTCTCAAGGTTCTAGGTCAAGGAGCTGACTCAACAGAAACAAACACAAGTAAATCCAAAACGATGAGCCAGAAACCCCACAGATGCTCTGCAGAACGATTCAGCTCAATCAGTCCGGCCCAAAGAGCTGTGGAAACTTTTTTTCCCTCCCAAAGAGAAGTGTGTGGGAATTTGCATTGCAGTCAGGTAATACTTAAAGTGCACATAAGCCATCTCATAAAAATTCCAGCGGTGTGTACGTCACACAGCTGGGTTTTATTAGAGCTGTGCTCTTCTCCTGACAGTGCCTGGGAGCTCAGATCTCCATTAACTCTGGCATTCCTGGGCTTCTGCTGCTCCCCAGATTCCTGTCATTTTCCACACCTTCTGTCCCTTTCCCGCAGGATGTTTCTTTCATGTCTTTTCAGCAAATGAAGGTGGGAGCACCTAAAAGGTCTGGTTTGGATCCCTTGGGCAGTAACAAGGAATGTTCTCATTTCTCCCCAGACTCTCTCAGGCTCTGTGTGTGCTCCTGTGCCAGGCTGGGATCAGGGGAGCTGCCCTCAGGGCACTGGGAACCCCTGAGGTGCTCTCTTTAACCCCATTTGTGGGATTTTGTGGCCATTTCTTTCAGCTGTGCCCCACACAAGGTTTGGATTTACCTCGTACACCCCGTGTTTGGGTTTTTAGTGGTGGTTTCTGATGGCTGGGTACCACAAGCTCTTGAATAAGTCATGAAAGTTTTTACTCCAGGCCTCAGGAAATTGGATTTTTATTTCTATATTTATTTCAGCTACTTTGAGTTTGGGTCAGTTCGGCTCACTTGGATATTGAGCAGGTTCAGGTCTCATTCCTAATGTTTCTCATAAGTTATTTTGTCAGCAGAACCAGAATTTTCAAACCCAGTTAGTTACCCTTTACCCAGAAACACAAGACAGCCTGACTGGGCTTTACCAATCTGCGTTGTTGCTCTCAGAAGTCCTTGGAGACAGAATATATAATTTTTTCAGCCTCTGGTACCAAGCCTTATCAATGCAAATCTAGTTTTTCTATTTAGTTTGGAACAGGAATACCGTGGCAGGTCTCTCTGAGAAGGAACAGCAGGAGGAAAGTTATTTGAACTTTTAATTTCAGGATCCAGAGTCACAGGCTGTGCAGGTGGCAGGACAGGGATGTGGACGTGTATGGGGCACAAGATCCTCCCCAAGGATGTGGGGCTGCGTTTAGGACACAAACCACCCCTTGGAAAGCTGGGTGAGTCTCAAATACGGAGAGATTTATTTTTTTAAGCTCTTTGCTCATTCTCCAGCTTTTCCACTCTTTACAAAGGCATTTCAGAAATGTCCCAGAGCTGTGGAAATTCTGCAGCCACTTCTCAGAAAACCATGAGAGAATTATTCTGACATATGTTTCCATCTCCTGCTTTTTGCATTTTCCCCTCTTGTGTTTCTCTTTCTTTGACCTAGAACAAACTTCTCTCTGCTTACAATTCTCACTATTCCAAAGAAACTTCACTCGAGTGAGTTACAAATTTCACTTGAGTTGTTAGAATTTCCCCACCCAGTGATCCCAATGAAATTCCAGTCTCCTCCCTGCAGAGGTTTTGTGTGCAATGATTCCTCGGGGATGCTCCTTGTCCTGGGCTCTCAGCAAAACAGCAACAAGGAGCTGTGGCATCATGGCCTTGGCACCTTGAAAGGGAGAGCAGCACCTCAGCAAAGCACAGAGAACTCCAAAAACATCCCAGAGCTGTTTATTTTTTTTTTTCTGGACAAACAATTTTATTTTCGGTAATGCGTCTATACACTGTACATTCAGTCACTGTGGTATATAAGCATAGCTATTTTCATACATAATCTCATAAAGTCCTTTATTTTACAATATTATCTGCATCAGGGGGAGGGGATGTGGAAAAGGGGGTGGAAAAGGACTATCAAGGTACACAGCGAAATAGATAAATATGCCAAGCTTTTTTCTTATTTTTTTTTAAATCAGGCATTTATAAACAAGAAAGCATACATTACTTACATAAAAATAGTTCTAGAATAGTAGAGTAAGTCATAATATTGTCATTAGCAGCAGCATAGGAGAGACCAGGATAACAAAAATGTGCTGAAATGCTATTGGCTATTATAAATGTAAAGATTTATTTTTCTTCAATTGAAAAAATGTCATTTCTGTGAGTTCTTTCAATTTAAAAAAAAAAAAAAAACAAAAAAACCAAAACAACAACCAAGCCAACAAAAAAACTTCTCTCTAAAACACATGGACTGTTGAGAGGGCAGAATGGAACAAAAACCAACCTTTTGGTAATAAAATACTTTACAGTGAAAATAAGGACAAATAAAATGCAAATGATGGAGAAAAGGTTATAACCCACATTGAAAACTTGCAAAAAGATTTTGTTTTGTTTTTTTTCCTAACAGACAGCAAAGGTTCTTCTCAGTTAAAAACACAACTCATAAAACAAGACAACTACCAGGTAAGAAAGAGTTTTGAAAAAGTAAACACCATATACACTTATAATACAACAGTGTAAAATGAAAAAAAGTATTTACATGTTGAATTTACTTTTAATGTTTTTTTTACATTGGCTAGTTCTGTTTGAAAAGCAGAATATTATGTATAGAGTTAGCTGCTCCATATATATGAATGTTATTGCTGTTGGTTTTTTTTTTTATTCCCTTCGTTAAGTCTTCGTTCAGTAATAGAAACAAGGAGTAATTAAACTGAATATACAAGTAGTAATATATTTGTAGGTACAGGGAGAGTCAACAGCCTGTATGAAACACCTCTTCTCCCTTGGAACTTCTTAAAGGAAACTAAAGCACGGAGGAGGGGGAGATGGAGGGGCAGCCCCTGTCCCTGGGAATGCAGCAGGGAGGAGGGAATTCCACGGGCCCAGGCTCAACTCCCACAGCTTTACTGAGGTGTTGCAGACACAGGAATTGACCCCAGAGCTCCCTGGCCTCGAGCACCTTCACACAGGGGAGCTGCTCTGCTGAGCCCCCCCCGGCGACAATCGGCCTCTGGGGCTGGGGCGGGGACGCTTCTAATTGCTCTGAATTGGAAAGAGTGACAGACACCCTCTGCAGCAAGAACTGCTCTGTTCTGCACCGAGAACAATGTGATTGTTCCACACGCTTAGGAAATGCCCAGCGGTTCCAGCCAGACCCAGCCCTGAGCCCCTCCTGGGCAGTGGCTGCTGCTGACAATGTTTGTTCCTGCTCTTCTTGCACCTTTTTAATCTTCGTGCTTTTAAACCCTAATGGATGGGAATGGCCTTGCACTCCCCAGGATCAAATCCCGGGGCTGAGTTCACCTGCAGGCAGGACCCTGCATGGAGTGATGGGGAGTGGGGCAGAGCCAAGCCAAGCTGGAATTGTGGTTTGGAGATTCTGTGCTGCCCCTGTGAGCCTTCACCTGTGCAGCACAGGTGAGGCTGCTTGGTGCTGATGGATTATTTCACTGTTCTGCTTTTTTTCCTTTGAAAAATCCTGATTTCCTTCCTTCAGAAGTGTGGGAGCCTCATGCCCACTGAGTGCCTGCACTTCCCTGCACACAAAAAGGAAAACTCATGGTGTGCTCAGGTGAGTGGTTTTTCCTGGGACAAAACAGCTGGACACGGACATGTTGCTGTTTTTTGGGGGTGATAAAGGGAGAGAAAATATCACAGATCAGGGGGAAAAACCCAAACAAGCAAAATTTCCAAAGCCAGGCTTCCATGAGCTGCCAGAGGAGCGGGGTCTGTTCTCTGTGTGGTTCCCAACACAGCAGTAAAGCAGAGCTTGAGAGACTTGAAATGCACAAAAATGATCAGCTACAGCTACAGTTGTTTAGTTTCCCTTGAAGAAATAAGTGGATAATACAGATCTGGAAATCATAAGGCTGAGAACATTTTTCTGCATACTGCATAACAAAAGAACCCCTTTACATAAGACAGTAATAATGCCCATTAATGACTATATGGCAGAGTTTAATCCATGCATATGATTTAATAATCGCAGAGAAAAAAAACATACAAAGAAAATAAAACCCCACATTAAAAAAAAAACAAAAAACAAAAATAAACCTGCTCAAGCATAATCAAAATTCCTTTTGCATTGCACTTTAGAAGGAGATCTGCACCTAGAGCCAATCTCCAGCATCCCAAACACACAAGGGCCAACCCCTGTATCCACAGACAGGTTCAGGTCATTCACTTGGTGTGACTGTTTCTTGCTCCCAACAGTTTGACATTGTCCCAGTAATTCCACTCCTTTCATATTTCTTTTTTTGTACCTAAAACATATATATGAACTTCTTTGTTAATGCTCACAGTTACTATAATGGTTACTATAACGGTTTCAAGCAAACAGCTCTTGTTTAAAAAAAAACAAATAAAAAAAAACCTCTCTAATGTACTGTAAGTAAATACCATAATTTTAGGATTGGAAGCCGCTTTCTGTCTACTGGGAAATAATTTTGAAGCTTACATAGTTTGCATTAATGTCCAAAAGCAAATAAAGATTACTGGAAATATGTTTCTTCTTTTAGAATAACTCTGGGTATGATGATGCATAGGGGGTTCTCTTTTTTTTTTTTCCTTTTTTTTTTTCTTCTTTTTATTCTTTAAGGTAAAAAAAGTGTCAGCATTGCCTAGAGAAGATGCTGAGAGGAAAAATGAGCTGGAAGGCACATCTGCAGCCCCAGATCACATTTTCACTTGCTTGAGCGTGTCAGAGGTGAGTGTTTATGGGTGAAAATTCATTTTCTCCTGATCAGTAAAGCACCAGCTTTATTTGTTAAGCACTTTTGGGAGCATCCTCTGCTGCTGCCCAGCTTGGGTCAGATACACAGCCATGAAAGCAGGTTCTAACTGCACCAGCAGCAGGGGGAATTGCTGCTCTGGGGATTCTGGATCCTCTTTGCTTACAGGGATGCTGATGGGAGGTGTCAGTGGTGGCAGATTGGTTTGCACAGCTGTTAGGGCAGAATCTCAAATGCTCGACATGTACATCTTAGAAACAGGGAATAAAATGCAGAGTAAGATTCTGAAAAAGTGCAGGTTTAAAAAAAAAAATATAAAAAAAAAAAAAAACCTCAGCACCACCCCCAAAGCAGTGATGGTTTGCTGCATTGTATCCCCGGGGCTGCGGCTTGGATCCCAAAATTAAAGTAATTTCTCTTTTTAAAAATAAAAAAGTTTTTTAAAAAAAGATGTAGGCTTATTCACAGCAGCAAAAAATGTTGG
This sequence comes from Bombycilla garrulus, assembly GCA_013400315.1. Lineage (NCBI taxonomy): Eukaryota > Metazoa > Chordata > Aves > Passeriformes > Bombycillidae > Bombycilla > Bombycilla garrulus. The sequence goes on from VXBU01015246.1 coordinate 2,746,266, forward strand.
TTTTCTGTTCTGTAGCATCCGACACTGCGACGTTGGACTCTCCTTGGGCACAGAAATCCTGACTGACAGTTCAAATGGAAGCAGGGAAATACTGAATTCATGGTAAGATGGTGCAACAAGATGAGTTTTCCAGAAAACTGAAAGCTGAAGATTTCAGAATGACTTCAACACACAGATGTCTCTGCTTTGTTCCTCTACCAACTGATCATGCATTTCCTTCCCTTCTTCCTTTCTCTCTTTCTTTTCCCGGGGCTGACGTGCTCCTGGGTGAAGTCTCTGAACACAGGGGGGTCTGTGGGGCTGGGGCTCTCAACCCAACCCCTTCTCCTCCCCTCACCCCCTGCACACTCCTGCAGCTTCCCTTCTTCCTGTGTCCAGGCAGGAAATGGACATCATTCATTCTAAGGAAAAAAAAAAATCAACTTGGAAAAGCACTCTGAACTTGTCCTACACCCACGTGATGGGATGGAACCGCGACGGCTTCCGAGATGGCTGGAAAACTGCTCCTGACATGGATGGCATCATCACCACAGAGGGGCTTCTGCACAAAGAATCCCAAAGCCTATAAAGTCATTAAAAATTGTGCATCGAAGGTTTGTGTTTTATTTTTTTGTCTTTTTTTTTTTTTTTTTTTTTTTTTTAAGGTTTCTTATA
>VXBU01015246.1:2746949-2765175 GCA_013400315.1 Bombycilla garrulus
ATCTTGTTAATTTTTTTTTTTTAATACCAAGTCTGTGTAATGAATTATTTTAAATAGCTTATAAGAAAAGTTGGTTTGTTTTTAAATTCCAAAATGTTCCAACAGGCAGGAGAACACAAAGCCACTGCCGTGCTCGCCTTGGACTCCGGGTTTCGCTGGACCACGCTGCTTTGCTTGGAGTTTGCCAGTAGAAAATTTGCTGTGGACTTAAAAGTATTTTGTTTACAAACACTTTGTGTTTTCTAGGCACAGTAAGATGTTGTGCTATATGGATCGGGAGAAAAAAAAGAGGCGGAATTCAGTGCTTCTGTTCTAGAGAGTAACAACATTTGCCTTCCAGCTACTGAGAATCCATATTCCTAAAGTGTGTGCCAGGACACCGCTACTCACACGTGCACTCCCAGTCCCACTCTCTCCTTCCCTGTGCTGGGGGACGAGGGGTCAGTTGTCCATGGGGCTCGAGGTGCTCTCACTGCTGGGCTGGCTGCTGGCTTTAGGCCACAGTTGTTCCTGAAGTTCCTTGACCACCTTCTCCAGGTGCTCGCGGGCCTCGCGCTCGTGCAGGAGGTCGGCGCGGAGCTGCTCGCGGTCGGCCTCGGCGTGCTGCAGCTTCACCTGCAGGTCCTCAATCTGTGGGGACAGGACACACGGCGCTGGGGGACACAGCTGGGCACAGCCCGTGCCTCCCACACACCCTGCACAGGGTCAGGGAAGCAGGACAATGGCTCCTCCAGGCAGGGGATTTTCAAGATTGAGGCGAGAAAGGAATTCCCTGTTCTTATTTCCCTTCTCTACTGCAGTACAATGCCTGCTTAGCTTTGAAACCCAAACATTCCCAGTGACTCCAGCTCCAGAAAGGGAGGTGAAAACCAAAAGAGTTAAGAAACAGTTCAAGATTTCCTTAGTGCCACAGAACTCTGGTCACTTCTTCAAGCAAGGCTGTTATTTCTTTAAAGCAGCTCAGCGAAGCCAACCCCAGGTGCTGGCACAGGGGTTTCACTTTCAGCTCGTTTACAAGGATTGTTACTGGAAGTGCCCAGAAAGGGCCTTGGCTGCTGCTGGGCCAGGCCTCTCCCAGCTCTGGCCCCTGCAGGACCTGCAGCTGCCCTTGGCCTCCCTGACCTCCTGTTTGGCACTTTCTGACTGCAAAGACATAGAAAAGCCCCAGGGCTGGAGGGTGCAAAGATCAGAGAAGCAGCACCCAGCGAGAAAGGAAGTGTCAGCAGTCAGCAAAGATTGCCATTTAACAAGGAAAGGAAACCTCCAATGTTTTGGGCTAAAACGCAGGTAAACCTCTCCCATCCATGTCTGGATTTCAGTATTAAGGTAAGAAAAAGGAAAGCATAAACCCCAGCTCCTCAATGGATAGTAGGCATCCATTACTTTAAGCCTGCACAGAGGCATTTCCACCCTGACTGTTGTCTTCTCCCACCCTGGCCTGATGCAGTTTCTGTCAGACTGAGCCTGTCTAGAGAACTGTGGTTTCCTCAAAAATAATGTGTGACCAACTTCCTCTTGCACCCCAAGCTGCAGCTACAAGGATGTATGAAGCTTTATTTTAACATTTCTCAAGGCTTAAGAACTTAAGTTATAATGTTAAGTTATAATGATATCTTACAGAATTCAGCCCTGGGAGTGAGTTACTGACAGGAGTTTTGTTACCAGCCACAAAACAGGAGCTACCACGGGCCCTTTGCCCAAGGACAGCTCTGGGGGGCTCAGGGGGGGCTGTGACAGGGGCTGCTGCAGGGGACACTGCCAACCTGCCAGGCCTGGCCTCAGAAAAGAGGAACAATTGGCTACTTGCATTCCTTTTGAGGTGATTTCTAGTCTTTAAGCTTAGGAACCCTCATCTGCTCCTTCCCAAGGAGGAAATGGAGCAGGAGGCTGAAAAGGCCCAGTGTCACAGAGTCACTCCCAGGACACACCCGAGTCCCCAAGGCCAGCCCAGCCCCTGTTCACCTGCCCTGGTGCTGCTCCCCACGCCCAGCACAGCAGCCCCAGGGCGGCTCTGTTTAGTCTGGACAGCCTTTATCACCCCTTATCAGTGAGACATCCTGTGATGCTGAGAGGAAGCCCCACATCATTTCCTGCTCCTGGCCAGACGAGTCTCAGCGGGAGCAGGCGGCCACTCCCCTTCCCCTTATCGGAGCCCTGGAGATTGTGAACTTTGCTTCTGCTCTTCCCCTCCTCCCTTAAAGCCACCACGCCAGGGACCTGCAGCTCCCACCTCCAGCAGCACCTGTGTTTCACAGCAGGCTGCTCCAGCACCCCTGGAACCCCTCTGCCACGAGCTTTTCAGGGCTAGGGTAGACTACTAAAGTATTTAAAGTATATAAAAACACACACAAATTCAACTATGATAAACAGTAGCTCTTGAGGACTATGTTTGAGGGCTCCCTTTAACAGGGAGGCCCTGCACACCTTCCTGGCAGGTGCATGGAACGAGTTTAAATTCAGACTCCATTTTTTGGAGTCCTGGCTGGCCCTGCCCTCTGTGGCTGCTCAGGAGCAGGGGTGGGAGTGGAGCCTGGAGGGGCTGCAGGGAGAGGGCAGGGAGAGGAGCCTGGAGGGGCTGCAGGGAGAGGGGCCTGTCAGGGACTGCTGAGGCTGCTGGGGGAGGGAGAGGAGCCTGGAGGGGCTGCTGGGGCAGGGAGCAGAGCCTGGCAGGGAGCAGAGCCCTGAGCTCAGAGGCCTCACCTGAGCAGAGTACTTGGCGCGGAGCCGCCCGGCCTCGCAGCCCTTGTCGCACACTCGGATTTGCCGCGCCTGCTCCAGCTCCCGCTTCAGCCGCACCCGCGACTCGTTGGCCTCCTTCATCTTCTTCTCGTTCTCGGCCCGCAGGCGCTCGATCTCCTTCCGCAGGTTCCTCTTGGCCTCTGTCGCTTCCCTCAGCTTCTCCTTCTTGGCCACTCTCAGGAACTCCAGCTCCTGGGACACAGGGTGAGGGAAGGAGTGAGTGCATCCCGCCGTTCCGAACCGCGTTCCCAGCTCCCACTGCCCGGGAGCGAGGCACTGAACCCCACTCTGAACTTTGCACGAGCCCTTCTCCTTTAAATCCCGTGGAGTTCCTGCACCCCAGCTACCCTGAAGCCCAGGATAACAAAAAGCTCAGCGCTACAGCCCCATTTTGCTTTGTCAAGCAGAATAGCTGCGACCATCTGGGCCTGAATAAAGATGAACTGCAGTTGGAGAGAGCTCCAGCACCAGCTCCACGTTCCAAACCACCCGACTGCAGTGCCTGAGCTGGAGCTGAAGGCTCTGAAGATGCAAACGTGGAAAGTGCAGTTCTGCGTGTCCTTTGTGTACAGCAAAGCTCAACAGAACATCAGAAATCAGTTCCATTTTATCAAGCCCCCCAAAAAATCCACCTAAGGCAGGGACAGAACACAAACTGTGTCTGTTGTAGCTCTGGGGTGAGCCCCAAGACTCCTGACAACCAGCCCATGGACTGCTGTGTCACAAGAGCTGGAGAACTCCAGGCTAGGACCTGAAGCTGAATGGAAACCTCATTTTGCTCAGGGAACTGCCTCTCCCCTGTCCAGGCTCGGAGCTGCTGCCTTGGAATCTCAAACCCATGAGGGAACCATTCACTGAAGTGATAACGATCAGGAAGCTTCAAGGTACAAAGGAAGAAACTCCTAAGTTGTTAAAATACGTGTTCACAGCAAGCAGAGAGATGTGGCTGACGTTTCCTAAACGGTTAAATTAGAAACTAAAGATCTATTTTTTCCCCCAGAAGCAGCATTTCCTCCCTGTCCGAGTCAAAGCCTCCAGCCCCGGTTGCTGTGAAGTAACACTGCAGGGTCATGGGAAATTCACTCTTTTGACAATCTCACTTCCCAGCCAGGCCATTGTTAGCTCGGCCATGCCTCTGGAAATACACAGAGAGCCTCGGGAAATACACACACAGCTCCTGGAAGCACAGACAGACTCTGGAAATACACACACACATCTCTCCTGTGTGTGGAAATGGGAACCCACACCTTCCCCAAATGGAGAACGATGCTTGGACACCAGAGTCCTCTGCCCCTGACACAGGGTTTGATTTAACACTCAACTGCTTCATGTAATTCCTGCTTTAAGTACACACTATTGAGGTATTAAGCATAAATGTTTACTTTTAAATACATAAAATGAAACACAGATTTACTGGAACACAAAGGAATTAAGCAATTTGCTCGTGGTAACTAAAAAAAAAGAGCACCAGTGCTGGTTTTGTGTCTCCCACACTTGATCAAACCAGGCCCTTGTTCACCCCATGCTATGGATTCCAGCCCCAGCTCAGGAACAGCTCCACACCAAATATTCAAAGAGGACACACAGATATTCGACGCTCCTTCTTCTATTTCTCTGCACTCTTTTTACCCCAGCTCAAATAAAAGCCAGTTCACCCATCCCTGTGCTCAGTCCTGACCTGCAGCTCTGCCTGACCACGGATCCAGCTGATGGATCCAGAATCTCCAGAAATCAGGAGCTGCTGCCCTGACTGCAGCTCAGCAGAGTGGCCAGTGGAATGCCTGACAAAGCCCTTACTTCAGCTGTGGCCATGTCCCAGGAACACCCTCCCTCACAGAGCCTTTAAAACTCCAGCTAAAGCCTCCAGAAATGTTTCCTGTTCAGTGAAATGAAAACAAAATAAACTCTGCTGGACTAGAAGATTTTTTCACTAATGAAAAGATGTTGATTTTGGTAACCATGGATTTATAACCCAAGGAAAAACAGGTGGCAAGCTTAAAAACGTAGGCCTGGTTCCCGTGCTTTGGTTTCCCGGTTGGATTTACAAACAGAGCCCCAGCAAAGGCTGTTGCTATTTGGGAAAATGAGGCAATTCCTTTTTCAGAGCTCCCTGCTGGGCTGTACCTGGCAGGGCAGGGCAGCCTTACCTGGTGCAGGCTGCGCTTGGCCTGCAGGGCTGCGTTCAGCTTCTCCTCCTGCTTCACCCTCATCTTCACCACCTCGTGCAGGAATTTCTCTTTGGCTTCTTTTGTGTCCAGGCCGCTGTCCAGGGCCTGCCTGAGGTGCTCCAGCTCGGCCTCCAGCCCGCTGCTGTGGGGGTCGGGGTGCGTGGCCACCTCGTAGGAGCTGCTGACGGGGGCCGGGGGCTGCATCCCAGGGGAGCTCATGTCCTTGGCAGAGCTGGAGGAGGTGAAGGACGGCGAGGAGAGCGAGGATAAGGAGGAGGTGACTGGAAAACAGAAACATTGAAAATTAATTTTAAAATGTCAAAAATTAAGACATACTATATACAACTCATGTATATATTATACAGCTCAAAATATGCTGAGGCTCTTTTGTACAGAGACACTTAATAATCAATTTAAAAAAGGAAAGAAAATTAAAAACCTATTCATTTTTTACTTTGAAATATGATGAAAATGCAACCTTGACTTAAAGGACTGACTTGCAATTTGTTTGAATTGTGACTGTGCAGCTCATGTCACAAAGGTACCACTGAGGCACGGGGCTTCCAGAATTCCCCTCAAACCCCACGGAAGCTGCACAGGAACCCCTGCAAGAAACCCCAGCCCAAATAAACTGAAACAGGCAGCCACAGGTGTCACTTACATTCTTCCCTGGTCTCTACTTCGATCTCTGCTTCTGACTCCTTGTCCTCCTCGGGGGCGGTGGCCGCGGTGGCCGCGGTGGCCGCAGCCTCGGGCACGGCCGTGTGCTCTGGGCCGTGTTTCCTCTTCCTGGGCTGGGCAGAGCCCAGGGCCTCGCTGCTCCGGGACACCACCGTGGCACAGGGAGGGTTGCTCACCATCTTCTGCTGGGCTGGAGGGGCCAGGGCCACGTTGGGGGCCACGGCGCTCTCAAAGCTCTTGTAGGAGTAAAAGCTGGTTCGGAAGGGGAGGCAAAAGGAAGGAGAAAATGGTCACAGTCCTGCTTTGGAGAGCTTTCCCATGCAGGGTTACACTGCAAATGTGCACAGGAATGGCAGTGAATCCCACTGATTCACGCACAGTGACAACCTGCCCACGGCTCCATTAAACCCAGGGATCCCATCCCAAGTGCCACATATCCTGAGAGCAACAAGCAGATGAGATCTCCCAGAGCCTCAAAGCCCTAAAGCTGTTTCCTCCTGCTCCTCATGGCACTGCTGTTTTGCACAGCTGGACTTGTGTCTACCCACAAATGTTTTGTGAACTCAAAACAGCACTTCCTTAAGGAAAACATGGAGTAGAAAAGCATCTTCTTGTGCCTCTGTGGTCCTGACACACACCTGAGTGTGCGTGAGTAAAACCACAGGTACAACAACAACAAACCTGTGGTTAAACCTTGGTGTTAAAGGGGAGCAATAATGTAACATCAAATAAATGCAATTTTGCAAAAAGCAGAGCAAAGACTTTGCAACTTCAATTCAGCACCTACAACATGATGTGGTATCAGTTAAAATTTCTCCTGGAGCTGTTGTACGTGGGTTTCAGCCAATACTGAAATCAGCCAAGTTTCTCACAGGGATACCAAGGGCACTTACACCACTTCTCTCCCTACCTCATTTAAAAATAAGGATATGCTGATCAGCTTTTTCCCTTCTATTTTCCTTTTTTTTAAAATCAATCCCCACAGCTTCCAAGAAACCTGTTCATAAGGGCAGCACAATATGTTCTCCATAATATTCCCTAAAAACACCTGGTCACTTAAGTCAAACTTTCCAAAGAAATCATCACCCTCAGGCAGGAATCTGGCTCGGAGGTTTTTCAGACCGCACAGCTCCAGTCTGGCACAGGGATGTCGAAGTGCCCTGACACTTTCTGTTCTCAGTGTGACACCAAGGTCCCACCTGCTGTGGGTGACGCACTCAGAGCTGCTCCTCTCCAGGAGCAGAGCGTGGCCTCGGTGTCTGGACGGGTCTGACAGGCTCCAGAGCCAGGACCCCCCAGGGCTGGGACACACAGAGGCTTTGGGGACAGCTCTGCTGTGCTTCAGCGTCCCTGGCACTGCGGGGAGGGGATGGAGCTGTGCTGGGAACAGGGAGCTGTGCTGGGAACAGGGAGCTGTGCTGGGAACAGGGAGCTGTGCAGGTACCACGGACAGGGGCCTGGCATGGCTGCATCTCCTGCCCCAGGACAGGGACTCCCTCTTCCTGCAAGCAGCAAAGCCCAAGAGTTCGGATGGTTGTGACTCCCCCTGACACTTGTGGCAGATGTCACCTAAAGCCCCTCACGCACAAACAGCAACGCTTTGAGTTTCCTTTCTCAAACCGAACCCCTGCAGCCGCACACGCTGTGACTGAGCAGGGGGACAATCCCAGAGCCCCGTGCCCTCCCCAGGCCCTGTCCCCGTGTCCTCACCTGTCCCGGATGAGGGCGGGCAGGTGGCTGGAGAGCTCCTTCTCGCCGGCTGACACTGCGGGGGACCAGGGCCGGAAGGCGGAGAGGCGCTGCCGGGGGTGGACACAGCCGATGCTCTGGGGACAGACAGGGAACGAGTGACTCCAGCAGCCTTTGGAACCTTCACCCACCACACAGGGGAGCTGGGGCCTCTCAGGGCACCCTCAGGAATCCCCACAGCTGAACGAGTGACTCCAGCAGCCTTTGGAACCTTCACCCACCACACAGGGGAGCTGGGGCCTCTCAGGGCACCCTCAGGAATCCCCACAGCTGCTCCCCACCGGCCACCCCCTCCTTTCTCAGGGGTTCTGCTGGCAAACAGGAGCTGTGCTCGTGGGTTTTGATGGCCAACGAGCTCTGCGTGGTTTGTAGGGATCACAGAGAGCTCCTGAGCCTTGCAGGATTCCTGCAGCTCAAAGGCACGAGGGAATTCCTTACCTCCCTGTCACAGTGCAGGTCAACGAGCACTGGAGGGTGACAGGGAATCTGGGGGGACTGTGGGGCTCAATGCTGATTAGGAAAAGGATAGAAATGTTACTGATTTAGAAACCCTGGGCATGTTCTTTCCCTCATTTTCTCCTCTGGTTTCACTAGAGTGATGCTTTGTGCCAATTTGATCCCTCTTGATTTCAAATTATTCAACAATCACCTTATTAGATGAACTGGATAAGGACCGTAACCAACTGGACTGCTTTTCCTTCTCAGTAGAAGCTGGAGATTGGGAAGCAGAGTCATCTACTTTGGGCTTTTTGGAAGCAGGAGGATCTGAAGAGACCTGAAACAAAGGCAAGGAAAATCAAAGTCAGAATTCCTTATATTGCAATCAGCTCAGAAACAAGTTATAAGGCAGAAGCAAATTTTGTTTTTTAAAAGGAAGAAACTCTGGGTGTTTTTCTGCTTTTTCAAATGTAAGGCCAAACAAAGGAGTGCAGACAAGGGGCAGACACAGACTGTGACATAACACACTTCACTCCTTCACGGGAGACACTCTGCTCGAGTGTGCACAGCACAGGAGAGATGGGCAGTGATCAAAGGGAGACATTGCTCCAAGCTGCAGAGAACTATCGGCCTTTTATGATTTCTGCATGCAGAAAGGTAAGTTTAATGTGGTTGCTGAACTGGAAAGATTATTTTAAACAAGAACAGAACAGACTTTGTTATTCTGTTTGCAGTGGTTGTTATGCCGATGACTTCACTACCCCACAGCTGCAGTGGATTCTGGGGGTGCTGCCAAGAGCTGCTTTGCCTTTTCCACAAGTGGCTCAGCTTGGCCCATAAATCATCCTCAAGCATAAGAAAGCCCTTTGGCAAGCAAAATCCCTTTCCTTCAACACTGTGAAGGAATAAAATTCCTATAGTCCCAGCGTGGCTTGCAAAAAAATTGGTAACTACTGGTTTAACTGGTGCACTGGGGATACCAGCTTGAAGCCCTGCCAGCACAAACACCTCTCACAGCAGGGAGGGAGAAGGTTCTGGACCTTGTGCTGCATCATGACCAGAAACAATAAAAGAAACATCCCACCCCTGTTCCTGTTCCTTTCTCTGTCTTTGTGCAGTTCTGAACTCTCCACCTTTCCCATTCCCAGCCTGGCTCCCACAAGGGTGGCAGAGCCACACTGCAGTCATTAGTAACTGCTCACATTTGCATTCATTTCTTTCATCCTTTCACTTCACTGTGATTTTTGTGGGCAAACAAGCGTTGATCCAGGTGTGTCTGGAGAACCCAGGGATGGCAAAATCCTGGGAGCCTGAAATGCCCCAGCCCAGGAGTCCTTCCCAGCGACACAAAGATCTCATTTGCCAATGTCCTGTGCTCTGGAAATCAGTCCCCTCAAGGCACCTTCAGCTGGGAAAAGCCAGAGGCTGCTTCTCCACTGACAGTGAACCCTGAACACTGTGATTTAAATGATTTACCTGTAAAGCACCTGCAGAACTGTCCAAATGCCCTTCCCAGGACTCTCCACCCAAGAGCTCTCTAACTGCAGCCCTTGATTAGGAGGAAATTACAGCCTCGGGTCCCTGCAGAGCTCCCATGGGAGCAGGGCAGATGATTCTCCAGCCCATCTGGCAGCACCCCCTCGCTGCCCTCAGTGCCCAGAACGTCACCAAGCCAAGCCTGGAGGGCTCAGCACAACATTCCCTGGCACTGCGAGCTCGGGGCAGCTTTCCATGCTGCAGATGAAGGGGGATGACATGGGAGGGGTGTGTGAGTGTGTGTGAGTGTGTGTGTGCAACCCCCAGGACAAAATTAGCCCGTGCCAGTGCCAAATTCCAGCTCCATGGGATTTGCAGCAGATTCCCTGGGCACAGCTTCAGCTTCCCCAGGGCCGCCTCCCGCCCGGCCATGGCCCAGGCCCTCGGACCCAGCCAGGACAAGGCAATCCTGAACCCTTCTGGAGAAAACACAGCACAATGCGCTGCACAAGATTTGTTTTTGCTCTCGGAGATGCTGCCTGTGCAGAATTAGTGACAGCATGAGAAAGGCATTTGGCAAGTGACTCCTGATCCCAGCCCCATCCACTGGGGATGGGGAGCTGTGTGGGGAGGGGAGCTCGGGCTGCAGGGTGGGGAGGAAGGGGGGCTTGGAATGAACAAGGCAACAGGTGGCAAGACTCAGCACGGATCCCGTCCCTCCCCCTGTCCTGAACATTCTGTGCGGGCGGGAAGGGGCCCAGAACGGGCCCGGCACCCCCAGCACACCCAGCCCTGGAAACGGGGAGCAGAAAGGCTGAGGGGAGATGTTTCAACAGAATGATCTCGTTTGCATTTTTAAAGGAATCATTTCCAGCTTTCTCCACTGTCTCCCTTCAAGTCAAGGCTGACCCCAAGGCCCAGGAGGGTCTGAGCACTAAAGCTGGGAATGCTGCTCCCCTTCCCTTCCATGTGCAGGAGTTTGTGCTGATCTGGAAATGCGGTGCAGCTGGAATAAATCAGGTGTGCACAGGGGGAAACGGGGCTGTCCTCCCCCAAAGGGCTGGGAAAGGGACACACAAGGAGGTGCTGGGCAGAGCCTGCATGTTTTTCTGACACTGGACACTGCTGAGGGCTCAGGGCTGCTGGGAGCGTGGTTTGGGAGCTGCTGGGGTGACTCCTCCAGCCTCTCCCACCTGGGTTACACAGATCACCTGCTGCCTGAGGCAGGAACTGCCTCAAAAAACCCACCCTGGATTTAGGTTTCACTTCAACAACGTAAAAATGCAACAATTCCAGTAGTTTCTACTACAGGAAGAGACTCAGATGTGGAACAAGACAGACACTGAGCACCAAATCTTCTCTCCATGTGACTCAGCCACTGCATCCCACTCCAGGACAGATTCCAGGCACCAAGATACCCCACTGCAACACTTCCAGCCCAGCCACAGCAGCCAGCAAACCTTGGTACTGCTTCAAATGGGGATGATTTGATTTCGTTTTTCCCTCTGTGCCAAATAATGAAACACACACCAAGTTGCAAATCTGATCTAACTTTTTTGCCATCTTCATAAATGATTTATGAAACACTTGAACAAAACCCCAAGAAGACTGAAATAAATATTTCCTTATTTCCTATTCATTTTTATTTCCATTGGAGGCAACTTAATAATCTGCTGTCAAATAGGCTTTGTGCTGGGCACAGCCACTTTTAATAAACATTTTCTCCAATCCACAGATGGAAGAAACTTCAGGATACAAAGTGGGCCCAGAAATGCTCATTTTAAACATTTACTTAAGCTTTGGGACTGTTGGTTTCTGAAGCAAATTTTAGGGAAAAATAGATACAGAAAGATTCATACAGTCACTAAAAAAAGATTTCAGAGGTACATTCCAAAGGGAAATTTGGGCCTGTGAACTTTGCCAGCCATTTTAAGGCAAACCGAAATTAGGCAGCTCAGCTTGGCCTGCAGCCAGCCAGGGCCACATTTGACATGTCAGATCAAATTTTCTACTTCAATTAAATATTACAGTAACAAACCATGAGACCAGTGGAAAAAAATTTTGACCCTCTCCTTCTCAGGAAGACAAACCTTCCCCAGAGCACAGTACCAGGAGCAGAACCAGCAGTTGCAGGTCAGGCACCTCAGCAACACTTTTTGCTAGAAATGCAATGGAAAATGAGCCCAGAAAAAATTATTATATTTTCAGATGTAGAAGCGCTCATAGGTATGATTCTCAGTGCCAGAGTATCTACCAAAATACATTTCCTGAATAATTCACTTTTTTTCCCCCTGCTGTATCCCAGTGTCACACACCTGGACTGAGCAAAGGCTTTTGCTGCCTCCTCATCCCTTGCTGCTCTGGCCCAAGCCCACGACATGTGGAACTGAAAACTGGGCTGCCTTTGCCTTGTTAAGAATTAAAATATCAACAGTGGAAAACACTCAGGAGGCCTCCATACCTGTGGAATTTTTAGCTTGGGAATGTACCTTCAAAAACCAGCCCATGCTCCAAATCCTCATCTACCCTCTGCTGATAAAATCTCCCCAGACTGGGTCTGAGTTGGGCAATAAATCCCAAAACCTGGCTGAAGGCAGAGATCTGGTGACACAGGGCAGTGGCACGGGTTTATCTGGGCTGGGCACCTTCCCCAGGCCAGGGTGATGCCCTGCTGTGCTGCTCTCACTGCAGACTCATCCCTTGGCCTCGTGTGCCACCTTAGAAATGAAAGATTTAATGTCTCCAAAGATACTGAGCTATCCCAACACAGAGAAATCTGTATTCCAACCTCTTGAAAAATGAATTGGGAAAATACTGCGAGGCTGAAGAATTCCATTTTGTATCCTTCAGGCAGGTGTAAATCAGGAACGCTTCCACTGGAAAAGGCGCAGCTGGAAAAGCAGGGACAAGCAGAGAAAATAAAAACCGAGCTGTAAATCTACAGCGTCCTCTCATTGTGCTCAGGCTGCTGCTCATTCTCACCCGGGGAGCTCAGTTACACCCTGAGGACGGGTGGGGCTTCCTGTCCCATCGGATTCCCCGTCTGGGTGTAAAAAACTCTGCCGCTTTCTCAGCAGGGCAGCGACCAGCGGGGCCGGGCTGATGCAAACGCAGAGAAACGCAGGGAGGCTCTGCTGGAGCCCAGCCGTGCCAGACACCAGAGCAGCACAGAGCCAAGAGGGAGCACCCTGAGCTGCCGATCTCTGCATTTCACGGTGCTCTGAACTCCAGAAAATAGCCGCACAAAACCAGCGTTGGGCAATCAGTGTCTGAGCCCTGCTCCTGCTCCACCGAGGGCACGGCGAGAAACACGGGTGGAAGGAGAGAGAACTTCCAGGGTTTGTTCCAGACAGTGTGACCACAGAGCAGCCACAGCAGCTGAGCAGCAGACAGAAAATGGGTAACACCACTGACCCATTTTGAAAGGGTGCCATGACATTTATCTCCTGCTTTTACTTGGAACAGAACGATGCAGTTTTATTTTAAGCCCGGTGAAGTCCTGGCCCCGAGTGGCCGCTCCTCCTCCAGGAGCACCCAGGACACGTTTTTCAGGCTCCTGCTGGCACAGGGATTAAGAAGTTCCCCAGCTGTGTAAAATGGCATTTCGGAAGGAATGTACCTTGACCGGCGACAAGGATTCAAATCTACTTCTGCAGGTTACTGAGACCACAATTCCCACACCTGGGAACTGAACCTGGAATTTTCACAAATCACAGGCCTGAGTCTCTCTAAGAACACGCTGAACCACATGGGAAGGGAGAGGGCTCTGACAGCCTTCAGATTTCAGATTTCCAGTTAAAATCAAATTTAAAACTGCCCAGTGGAGGTTTCTTCCATGTGGGAAAAGGGCCCTTTATCCACATCCTTTAAGCCTCCAGGAGCACGTTGCCCGTGGCCAGAACACTTCTTCCTAAAGCCTCTTTGTGACGCGGTCCAGAAGTGATTAATAAGGTATTAGAGGTCTTTGTAAGGACTGCACTTTCACGTGGATTAGAGGAATAAATATATTCAGGTACAGATTGAAAGCTGGGGAGGGTTGTCTCCATAATAAAAATAGCTAAAAATAAAGCTGTGCCACGGAGCTGTAAGAAGATTTACTGCTTGTCTACTGTAGATATTTAAAAGAGAAAAAAAAACCTACCACACTGCAGTGTCAGTTCCAGGGAGCGTATGTAGCATTTGTTTTATTTTCCTTTCTTTTTTTCTTTTTCCTTACAATTTTGGTTTCATTGGGCAGGAATCCAGCCTTTCCATCTCCCCGTGTTTCGCTGCTCTGGTGGAAGCACAAGGATTCATTTTCCCCCGTCATTTTGGGACGTGTGACTACAGGAACTATTTGCTTTCTATTCCTGCCTTGCCAGCACACGGTGTGTCCCCCGGGGGTGACCTGGGGGGAATCTCCACCAACCACAGCTGCCAGGCACAGGCAGGGAAGGTGGAAAAATCCCTCCTGGCTTGCACCGCTCTCCCTGCGCAGGGATCGGCCTCGGGGGCTTTGTCTCCTCCTCACAGGGGGCTCCTGGCTGTGCAAAGGGCTGATTTTCCAAACACACCTTCCCAGCTGCTCTGGAAGAACTGGATGTAAAAGAGGAGGTGGTTTGGTCATGTGGCAAGCATGGGAAGTTCACTTACAAAAACAGGGAATGGAGTTTTTTCCTCACACCTGTGCAAAAATCTTTAATTTCTATGGAAACACTTCCAAAGTTTACAACAGCAAAAGTGAAAAGGGACTGGGGTGTTTTATTTCAGACACCATCACAGCTGAAAGCAAAGTCCTGCAAGTACTCTTTGATGAATTCATTTTGTAAAGGCAAATTTAAATTATTTTCTAGAACACTCTACATAGCCCCTGGTGTAAGTCATCATCCATTTCTAAAGCACCTTGGCTAGCATAAAAGAAAAAAAACCCCGTTTTCTCTCCTGTCTCAACATTCCTTCCCTTTTTATTCCTTTAGCACAGAAATTAGGCCAGATGACATCTGCTGATTGCACTTTTCCTTGGGAGCAAACACAAGGCATTTCTAGCAGGCTGTGCTACAGCAACCCCAGCACACCTCACTCTGAAATGCAGGGCAAAGACAAATCTTTTCTACTTCTCACACTCTGGTAAAGCTGCTGCGATTCTTTGGGCCACTGGGGACTTTACTGTAACTTGTGAACTTTTTCCCGAGTTCCATGAAGCTTGGACATGATGAAGATTCTACCTGGAAACCTGCATTGATAAAGAAACGCACAGCCAGCTCACCTGGCTGTTTAATCCCTGATCTCTACAACTATACTTTTAATTTACTGTTCTCCTGCTACCTCCATCTCCTGGAATTACTCTTTGAAATAGATATGGATCTATAAATCCATACAACTCTTCAAATCTTCTACAAATAATGACTTCTTAACAGCCATTGTCTTGGGCTCAAAATTCTATGAACCTTTAGTAGGTGCTCACAAAATCAGTATTTCCCATTCACAGTGATCTGGATTCTGGAAGAAATCCCTCTGCCATGGGCAGAGCACAAACCCACTGTGGGGTAAAACCCTCTGCCCAGATGGGAACACTGAAATAAGCCAGAAAAAAGGAAAATCATGTGTGAATGTGGCTGCCTCACCCTCAGTGTGAAATCCCTGAAGTGAAGCACCCCTGATTTGTTGATTTTTCTGGTAAAGAAGCCTCTGCAAAGAGCTGATCATTTGTTACACGGTGTGCTTGCCTTTTCCCTCTTGGCTGATGCAACTGGAAGCCTCTTTTCCACTGGCTAAGAGTCTGTTTTGCCCTTCCAGTGGAAACTAGAAGTTACAGCTTGAAAAGAATTCCCTGTCCTGTGGTTTGAACCAAAACAAAACAGCTCAAGGCACCCTTCCCCCGGCTGAGCAGAGCCAGGGTCAGCACAAAGCAGGTCAGAGGGGCTGAGCAGAGGGAATGGCCCCTTTTCCTCCGGCTGTTTTCACTGGCAGCAGCTCCTGGGAACTCTGGGGTGCCCTGGCAGGAGCAGGGGCAGGATCTGAGCTGCACACAGGGATGGGTGTCCCAGGAAAGCAGAATTTCCTCTGAGGACAGATTTGCTTTGCCCAGTTTGTGGGGTCACACTTCTGGTAATTACAAAGCCCTTTGTGAATAAAATTGTCTCCTCACATTGTCTCTGCAATGCAGCCCAGGCTCCCTTGCTGCAACTGCACTCAAGTTCAGCTCCAAACTCTCCCAGGCGTCTGCTCCTCCTGGACTGTGCAGACATGTCCACTCTGCCAGCCAAGAACCTCACTTTAGTGTCCAATGTTATATAAAAGGACAAGTATTCCCCTTGTGACTTCCACTAATCCCAGCACAGCTCAGGAAGCCAAGAAGGGAGAGAGGGAGCTCTAAAACTGATAAAACTGCTGCGCTTCTGATGCTCTTCTGTCCAGCTCCTCTGTGGTTCCTCAGTACGGAGCTGCCAAACTCCAGGGTGCCCTGATTTGGGTGTCCCCAACTCCTCTGCAGAGCTCCCTGGGGCACAGAATCTGCCCCTGATTCACCTGAAGAGCCCCCAGCGCCCAAAATTTAATTCTGGGAGGAGAAGCAAAGAGCACAGAAAACAGCCAAGGCAGTAACCAGTCCTGATTTAACAATTCCCCCAGTCCAGCTGAAGAATTCACTGCCAGCCTCCCCGCTCACCCTCCCAGCCCCTAATGTGGTATTTCTGCCAGGCTGGCTCTGCTGGCCTGGCACATGTGTGTGAGCGTGTGACACTGCCCTGAGGGCAAGGGACAGCGCCTTTTGTCACCTGAGCTGGGACAAGAGCCTGAGGACATCCCCGGGAATTACCTCAAAGGCTGAGGAGGCAGTGGAGCACAGCAAGCACTCTGCACCGAGCCTCAGGCTCACCTGCAATATTTACAGGGCTCCGCATCCTCACCCTCCCACTCCAGGAAAATGAATTTCAGCAGCACGTCTGGCCGGCTGCAGGGAGGCTTTTTGGTCATCCAGAATAAAAACTGCCCAAAACAACTGGGATCCTCAGGCTGCAGAAAGGCAGCACTGCCCGACTTTTATTTTGCATTTGATTTCATTTACTTGAGATGACCACAGGAAAAGCTGCAGAGTGTTCTGGGGGATGCAGGGAGTGAGGAATGACAGCACCTGGAGCCAGGCTCTGCTCTGGAAGTGTAGGGAAACAACTGCAATTACAGCTTCACAGAGTCACTGTAACATCACCACAGAATCTGCATTTTCTGCTCCACCCAACGCAGTTTTTAAACCCAAGACTGCTTTACATAAATATCAGTGAAAGTCAATACTTGGCCGTGGATTAATAGTTACAAATCCTATTAAGGTTACGAGGCAGTGCCATGGAAAACCCCCAGTCCCAGTGAAAAAAAAAAAACAAAAAAAACCCAAAAAACAAAACACCAAAACAGAGCAAGGCTTCAGATATCTAAAAACTCACACCTTGAGTGTTTCTATCAGAAAATGACTGAAGGAGTAACCACATAGTTATAGATATTTTAGGTGCCAATGGCATTAAGTTACTGAGCAAATTTAACATCCTTCAAAGGAACTCAAGTTTTCAGTCAAGCGCTGCAAGAACTCACTGAGGAGCAACTTCTCCACGCACAGAAGAGAGGGAAAACCTAAATCCTTTGCTTACAAAACGTTTTGAAAGCTGCAGACAGGCAGATGCTTCCCTAAGCACCCGAGAACCACGGTGCTCTGCAGTTCTAAGAAAGCCACAAGAAGCTCATCTACTTTAAGTAACAGTTATTACTCCTGAACTGTCCCCAGAGCTCCCGGGATAAAAAGGCAGACAACCAATTACAGTCTTAGACTTGCAAAGCTTATTTTGCTGCCTTTAGAAACAAGCATCACATGCTCTTTCCACCAGACATCGAGTTAAGGGGGGGTTGGGGCGGTTTAAGAGGGGAGGAAGAGGAGGAGGAAGAATGAAGGAGAGAGCTCCTGAGTTTGCTCTTTCTGCCAAGCCAAGCAGCAAAGCAGCTCTGCTGTGTCAGGAAGGGTTTGCTTTGGAGGAACATTCCATGTTCCAATGAGTGTTTTGTCTAAAGAGAATTAATTTTAGCCACAACATCGGAGCGATGCGCTCAGAAAAGGATTTTTATCCTTCAGAAGGTCTGGTCACCTTGAGAAAAGAGAAACACGTCCAAAAGTTACCAAAAAATTAAAATAACTGAGCAAAATGACATGGTGGGGTTTCTGGGGTGTGCTGTGCAGGGTCAGCAGCTGGACTTGGATGATCCTTCTGGGTCCCTTCCAGCTCAGGAGATTCTGCAAGAATATTATCCCCCAAACTGGGATGCTAAACATGAACACCACCACTGCAAAAGAAGCCTTTAGCAAATTGTCTCATCCAATAGACAGAATTTTGACAAAAAGCCCACCCATTTCTCTCCTTTTTCCCCAGCATAACCTCACCTTTTGACTACAGGTAAGAGATCTAAGAAGAAATGCTCCACGTATGTGAATACGGAAAGACACGACTTTTCAAAAAACCGACTTTGTGTAACATCTGATGAGGCAGCAAAAGATAATTTGAAGGGGAAAATGGAAGGGGAATAGGATGGACAGGAGGGGGAAATCTGGGACACTCCAAGAAGGCTTTCAGTTCTTGTATAACATGATGGAATTTAAGCCTTCAGGGGAGAACTGGCTGAGCAATCCTGAGAGCAGCGTGACTGCGCAGCCACACGGGTTGTGTCTGCTACAGCTCTGTTACCAGGAGAGCAGAGCTTTGACTGTGCACACTCCACATCCACCAACAAAACTCCTGCTGTTCCTCCCCTGCACGGCCACAGTGACACTGTGGGGCTCACAATGCCCACAGACCCCAAAAGGCTCCACTGCCACCCCAAACCAGACCCTTCCTGTGAGACCCCCAGCGCACTGCCTGGCCCAGCTCATCCTCACCAAGCCAACAAAGCTCTGTTTGCCTCTAGTCAGAATTAGCAGGCTTTAAACACAGATTTTTAGTGCTGTGTGGGGATCTCCT